>OAMR01000990.1:110673-122935 GCA_900205405.1 Echinochloa crus-galli
GGCCCTGTTTAGTTCCCTTCAAAAGGGAAAAATTCTCTCTCCAAACTTCACTGTCCACCTATCACATCAAATCTATCTCTTCATTCATGGAACACTAAACGTGGGTAAATAAAAAAACTAGTTGCATGGTTTTGATGTACACGACGAGACGAATCTTTTGAGCCTAGTTAGGTCATGATAGGACAATGTTTACCACAAACAAACGAAATGTGCTATAGTACGCTACAGTGTACGATGCGACATTTTTTTCAAACTTTCTCCTACACTTTTTGGAACTAAAACACAGCCCTTCACAGCTCATGCACAGTGTTTTGTTGGCATCTGCATCTCCCACAAGCCCCACCCGGTCTTCTCGCTCCGCTGCAACTTCCATGATCTCCCCAATAAATTTCTCTGGTCCTTCCATGCCATACCAATTCTTTTTACCGGAAATGGAAAAGTTTGGAAGGACCAAGAGCTAGCAGCTGCCCTCCACTCCACCACTACCTCACTACTCACTAGTCACTCCCCCTGCTCACACACCTCACTCACTCCCACCACCAACTTGCTTCAGAGCTCGGAGTCGTAACCATCTTCCTCCCCCACTACCCAACAAGAACCCCCAAGGCGAGGGCTCAGGAACCGCGAGGCTGTGAAGGGCTGTGTTTTGATCTGCTTCAAGAACTTGCCGTCGATCTCGGCGTGGTTTCAGTTTGAGGTACTGGCTCTCGATTCTTTGATCCCCACTGACCCACTCCCACCAGAGGATTGAAATGATTCTTCCGATGTCTTCCTCGGCTCCGGTTTCCGCTGTTCTGGCCCAATTATCGGGGTATTGGATTCGGGATGGATCGACCGGTTTATCTTGGAGGATCTTCAGTTCAATTTTGGGTTTCATCCGTCACAGTTTCGAGAAAGTTGTGGCTTTTTCCTTACCAAGGGTTTTGCCTGATCTCTTTGTGGCTGGAAACTCCGATGTTTTGTACTCTCTGAATTGCTCGAGTAGCCAGCAGAATGTTTTCTGGCGTTTTCCCCCCTATACTTGCTATTTTGCATAAAAATTATCGTACCATGAATATTTTTCTGTTCATGCCGATGTCATTTAATTTTCTGGGCATTTGCAGTGGCAGGCTGATCTCCCACCAGCGATGAAACTGCACACTGCAGTGTTTGCTCATCTTGACCTTGGTGATCTTGACTGAGCATTACCAGTTGCAACTCAGCTGAGTCATGGCGTATTCTGGACAAAGGCACTGTGGAGTTGGGAGCTCCTCGAGGCCAGGGAATGGTTTCGAGGGGCCGGACAGCTCGGTCGACTTTCTGGGAAGGGAGATGCTGGAAATGCAATTGAGGGATGCCAAACTAGATGCTGATGATGAAAGGGTAGGTTTATACTACTGTTTGATTGCTTATTGCCGAACTTGATGTTTTTGTCACTTAATAACCACATTCAATCAAAATGTATGCGCAAATCCAGCCTCTTCCCTCATGTGTGGTTCTTTAATGTAGCATTGCATACTGGAGCATACAAAAAGTTATGATCTACTGCACAGTGACAATGTGATCCCTATCCTGGAAATGCGTGTTGTTTGTTATTGCTTCACAATCTTGTCACCTATTCTTCATGCCTATTCCAGAGAATCTGAAGAAACTTGTGAATCAATTTCTGCACTTTGTTTTGTTACATGAAGAGACGTGTTTTCTTTGCAGGACATGGGGTCAAGCTCAGATGTGACTGATAGTTCTAGTAATGAAGTCCGTCACATAAAAGCGACTACAATTCGCGTGCGCAATGGCCTGCCTAAACGGGTAAGCGTAATTTTACTTCAGTCCGTGATATATATGGTGTCTGCTATTGAAAAAAATATCCAGCAAGTAACAATGCATTTGGTGAAACAGTCGGTCACATATATTGCTGAACATGTGGTTGGAACTGGTTCTTTTGGGGTTGTATATCAGGTTAACATCTCACCTTTCTGTTTTATTATGCCTAACTGATAGTGAAAAGCATATAACTTTTCTATTGTTAACTCTTAGGCCAAATGCCGAGAAACAGGAGAAATTGTTGCCATAAAAAAGGTTCTTCAAGATAAGCGTTACAAGAACAGGGAGCTGCAAATCATGCATATGCTTGACCATCCGAATATCATCGGTCTTAAGCATTACTTCTTTTCAACAACTCAAAGAGATGAGCTTTATCTCAATCTTGTTCTTGAGTTCGTTCCCGAGACGGTAAACAGGATTGCAAGGCAGTACAACCGAATGAATCAACGGATGCCCCTCATTTATGTCAAACTGTACACGTATCAGGTCTGGATTGACTAGGTGTTTTTTACTTTTTTTAATCATCATGCATGTTGAATACTTGAATGCTGGTTTTTTACTTTAGAAACTTTTCCCCCTCGGTTTTACCATTGATCTTCTAATCAGAGAACGTTCTTTACGAATTATTAAAAAAACATGCTTGTTCCCTACATCTTTTTCTAATAGTAGGAAAAAAACATCTTAGGCCCTGCCACATTTTATTTTCATTTAGCAGATTTTAAATGGGACAAATGGATAGATTCTAGAAAATGTGGGGTACTAGTTCAGTAAGTTGTCTACTGGTCATAAGGCGCCACATGTTCCACACTCGAGCTTGCGTGTTATCGATGTGACTCTTGTTCTGTAGGATATTATTTTGTCATGTTCATCCATTTGGAATAGGGTTAATTGGATATATACCACTGTAATTGTTATGTTTCGGAGATATGCCATTACTATTTGCGATATCGTAAACTTGCCATTATAATTTTACAGATCTTACAAATGTGCCGTTACTTACCCCTTCAACATGTTTATAAAATTTTTTGGACCAAGATACCCCTATCTTCTTCCATATGACCATATTGCCGCCCCAATTGTCATCCAATGCCGGATACACCATCAGCAGCTCATTTTTTTTTCTGATTCCTCTCCAATCCGAGCTGCACAACCACCTAGTTCAAGCTGCCGTCTGCCAAATTTTCCTTATGAGATGCATACAGCAGCCACCCAGCTTCCCTTCTCCAACTGAGTCGAACGCCTCAACAAGCAGAGCAAACAAATCACCATTCCTTCCCCCCAAATCAAGCAGCCAAGCACCGGCCTTTCCTATATTCAAGCACAAGCAGATGCTCCCTACTTGCTTCTCCTCCCGCTCAATCTCATGCAACAGAGCAAGCTCCTTCCTGTGTCCACGGACTAAGCAGATCGAGTTGCAGCATGGCTCATTCTCATTAACACCATGAATGCCAGCTACCCATTGTGTTCTACCAAGTTGATACCCATTGTGTTCTACCAAGTTGAACAGAAGCTCGTGGCGCATGGCGGCCGAGGCCAGCAACCCCACGAGCGGCGCGCTGGCCGGCCAGGGAGACGGCATTGGCTCAGCAACGACCATCCATGGCCTCGGGTGCTGCACCAAGGATAGCACCGTCGACTGCTTCGAACACGAGTTGGATCTGAGTGGGGAGAGAGAGGGAGGAGAAAGGCGAGAGAGGATGGGAGGAAGAAGACGGGGGTATCTTGGTCCAAAAAATTTTATAAACATATTGAAGGGGTAAGTAATGGCATATTTGTAAGATATGTGAAATTGTAATGGCAAGTTTACAATATCGCGAATAGTAATGGCATATCTCCGAAACGTGACAATTATAATGGTATATATCCAATTAACCCTTTGGAATAAAATTAAATAACGGAGAAATCAGAGCATGGGTCCCGATGACCTATATTACATGCAATAATTTATATAGGGTCGCAAATCAAGATAATATAAATGTATCGGCATGTTTGTTACCTAAAATTAAACATGTAGTTACTTCATGTCTGCTTGAAGTTTATCTTCAACTTCCACAGTAGCACTGTACTGGAAGTCTGGAACCTCTCTTGAAGTTCCCTATCAATGATTCACATTGATTGTTTCCCTAGAATCCAAGCTAAGTATTATTGAGGCATTTAAAGACCCAATGGGGACAGCTTGTCAATTTTCCTGTCTTTGGATTTATGTTCTATACAACTTGTTTCCTATATGTTTAAGTGACCCATTTCAATGAACTCTAGTATACAGAGTATCTGCATGTACAAAGGAGATTTTAAATGCATAAGTTTAGTTGGCCTAGTGACTTCAATCCACTCTTGGGGGACTAACATTGGCCATTACTGTATAACTTAGAATTAGTGCAGGCCTTGTTGTTTACATGGCTCAAATCTTCTATTGATTAAGCTGTATTTTGTCAGTGAGAATGTTTGCTAATGTATTTTGATATAATTTTGTTTTCTCCTTATATAGTTGTTGGAACAATTTTCAGCTGCCTTCATGTATCATATCATAGCTCAGATTTCTTCTGTGCATTAAGTTATCTAATCTTTGTCCTAAATTTCTCAAACTTTGCAGATATGTCGAGCACTTGCTTATATTCATAACTGCATTGGCATCTGCCACCGCGATATCAAACCACAGAATGTTCTTGTGAGATTTGAACCTCTTTCTTTTGTATAAATGTATAATAAGCATGCTTTATTGCACGCATCGTTCACAAGTGGGATAATTTGGTAGTGTCATAACAGTTGGTTTGTACTGGTGGGGCTGAGTTTGTGGTACATATGTAGCCCCATGTCATAATTATCGGTTAGTTCCACCCAACATCTATGGACCTAGCAGTTTGAATTTAGAAACATCAACCCACTTGTACATTATTTAGTTTTCTATATAGCTCCCATGTGCATTGTTTAGTGCTTATAGGCTACAGGATGTCATATTGTATACCTGTATTTGCTGTTTCTCTTGTCAATGGTATCTTCTCTGTTGGAATATTTCGTCATCTTCATGATCCCAGTTCCACAGATGTCAATTGCATCTATCAGTGCCACTAGTGCCTAATGCTTAAACAATTTATTATACATTTAAGCATATGGTGTGCCTCAGAATGGACTGCATGAAAGATCACTGCTACTTGCTAGATCACCACATGGATTAGAGATTGTTTGAGGAAGCAGGAGAAACTGTTAGCACCTGTCTTTAATTTTTGGAACTAAAATAATTATAAATTCGTAGAATATATGCAAAATGAGGTTCCCATATTTGCCTTCCTTTGTGCATACTTAAAGGGATTTATTTGCTGTCTCCTCTAAATGCCGAGGTAGCTACTATGTTGCTAGTTGACCTTTTGTTATGACTGATATATTTTACTAATCTTTCCACTATAGGTTAACCCACATACACATCAGCTCAAAATTTGTGATTTTGGAAGCGCTAAAGTCTTGGTGAGCTATCTTCTAATTTTGACCACAACTAAATGCACAAAAATGTTATATATGAACAAACACTACATTACTTGAAAGAGTAAAAAGATGCACCAGTTCCACGCTAAATGCAGGTGTCTAGTTACGGTAGATTTTTTAAAGAAACATATCACACTGTCATTTTTGCAAACATGCAGGTCAGAGGTGAGCCGAACATATCCTACATATGCTCAAGATATTACCGGGCACCAGAGCTCATATTTGGTGCAACGGAATATACTACTGCTATTGATTTGTGGTCAACAGGATGTGTCATGGCAGAGCTGCTTTTAGGACAGGTTTGGCACATTCAGTCTCCCTCCCTCTGATTCTTTTTTTCTTATTCTTCTGATTGCATTCATCCGTGCAGCCTCTTTTTCCTGGAGAAAGTGGAGTCGACCAACTGGTTGAGATCATCAAGGTGTTTTTCTTATGGCATCTCCGTATCCACTGTTTTACTACCTTCTTCTGCATCATGACATTGAGGCATAGCAACTTGCAGGTCTTGCGTACTCCAACAAGGGAAGAGATCAAGTGCATGAACCCAAACTACACAGAGTTCAAGTTCCCGCAAATTAAAGCTCATCCATGGCACAAGGTAATCTGCATGGAGATTATTTAGCTCGGTGCCATCACAAAAATGTTGGATGCATGATTTGCACCAACGAACAGATTTATACTGCACACTTCACACTTTGATTTATACAAAATGTATTGCCACTTACTGTTACTATTGAAGTCAGGCATGCAAGCAATGTCCCCATCACATATGCTCAGGCTCAAAACTCAATGTGCATATTTCTCTTGTGATTCCCATGTCATCACAAAGCTCTCTTCTATACAGGTTTTTCAAAAAAAGCTTCCACCTGAAGCAGTGGACCTTGTTAGCAGGTTTCTGCAGTATTCACCAAATCTACGGTGCACTGCTGTAAGGCCCCCATGAACTTTCATTTTGTTGTCACTAACTGTTTGGCATGATACTTTGTGAGTGTTCATTGTTCTAACTGGGGATAATTGTTCAGTTGGAAGCCTGCATGCATCCTTTCTTTGACGAGCTGAGAGACCCAAACACCCGTCTACCGAATGGGCGGCCTTTGCCTCCTCTATTCAACTTCAGATCTCAAGGTAGCATACAAGCATACTGAAACAGCAGTGCCATTTTGTCTGTCAGTAATTAATATTTGTTCCCTTAATGAACATACGGAGTACTACCTTTCAATAATATCTCCTTAACTCCGAATTACTGCTTCAAATTTTATCCCTTGCTAAACTGATCTGCTGTTTGCAATCCTGACAGAGCTAAAAGGTGTTCCTCCAGAAGTCGTCGAGCGCCTTGTCCCAGAGCACGCGAGAAGGCAGAGTTTGTTCATGGCGCTGCGGACCTAGTTTTCACTGTCTTTTTCCCCCCTTTTTAACTGTTTGTTCCCTGAGGGAAGCTTGTAAAGTTGTAGCTTCTCCCTCCTTCCATCCTTCTCTGCTTCCCCTTTCTTTGTTCAGAGCTTTGTGTGGATGTGATCCTTGAGATACACTAGAGTTGCTCCAGGATGTAAGGCTGAAGTGTGTGTGGTGTGAGAGGCTTGTGAAGCTTTTTGTCTAGTTTTTTCATGCTTCTCTGGCTTGAGGTTTTCTTAAATCCTTTTGAACTGGCTTCGTGTTTTGGTTATGTGAACTGAAGCTTGTGTGCAGAAAAAGACTAAGGTAGTTGGATCATGAGGGAGACATTGGTCATAAGTGATTGGATGATGCACCCATTAAGGAAAGAGGCTGTCAGATACTAGAATTTTGTTTTACCTAAATTACAGCCAGATGCAGCACTTCCTGATACGCGATGCGATATCGCAGTTCAAAATGATCCCTGATTTGTCACAGAAAATACAATGAGCCAATGAGGGCATGTGACTGAGTAGGTTGAGAATTGAGATCTGTGAGCAAATAATCAGATCAGTTTCTCACGACCTCTCTGAGAAAGAAACAAGGGCCGTGTTTAGATGCAGAAACCTGACCCCCGAATTGGGACTGTGCGGGTCACGTCGCACAGTCCCGCGTCCTGTAGCGTTTCGTTTGTATGTGCGAAAAATTGTCCAAAAATTTATTAATTAGGCTCTAAATGTTTATCTCGTAGAGTACAACAAAACTGTGTACTTAGTTTTTGATTTCATCACATTTAGTACTCCATGCATGTTATGACATTTTGATGTGATGGGGAATCTTCTTTTTGCATAGGGGGTGTTTAGTTCCATGAAAAGAGGTAAAAAGTGGGGTGAAAAAGTCACATCAGACACCGTAGCGCACTGTAGCACTTTTCGTTTGTTTGTGGTAAACATTGTCCTACCATGACCTAACTAGGCTCAAAAGATTCGTCTCGTCGTGTACATCAAAACAAAAACCATACAATTAATTTTTTATTTACCCACGTTTAGTGCTCCATATATGAGGAGAGAAATTTGATGTGATAGGTGAAAAGTGAAGTTTGGAGAGAGAATTTTTAAAAATTTAGTGATAGGATGGGTAACTAAGGGCCATAGTGAATTTGGGAGTTGTCTTTTTGGACTACACAGGGCCAAGAATCCATTGACTTTTCTCACGCAAAAAAAAACTTATCGACTTTACTAACAAGAAAAGGCCACTGTCAGCCATCTGATCGCTCCCGGGATTATCTTCTTTCTCCGCAAGACAAACCAGGCAACCAGCCGCGTCCTTTCTTGCAGCGGAGGAAAGAACCCGACCCCCCCGGTGCCGTTTCATCCGTCCGATCGAAAATCTAACGGCTCCAATCTCCCAGCCCGCACCACTTTATAATGCCGCACCCTTCCCCCTCCGTCTTCACCTCCGTCTCCACCAGTTCGGCTGCTCCCTCCCCCTCCTCCCCAACTACTCAAAACCCTAGCTAAAACCCCAGCATCCACCGGCGGCGGCGGCGGCCTCCTGCGGCGAGATGTCCTTCAAGGGCGCGAAGATGCCGAGCGCGCCGGCGGGCGGGAGTGCGCTCGTGAAGGTGGCGCTGTTAGGCGGCGCGGGGCTCTACGCCGTGATGAACAGCTTCTACAACGTGGAGGGCGGCCACCGGGCCATCGTCTTCAACCGCATCGAGGGCATCAAGGAGAAGGTGAGCGGGACACCTCGATTCGGCTCCCTCGATCACAGCCGCGCGGTGGTGATGCGATGTGTGAATGTGATTTTGATTGGGTTTTTTCGATTTGCCTTTCGTCTCCGGCGCAGGTGTACCCCGAAGGGACTCACCTGATGATCCCTTGGATCGAGAGGCCGATCATCTACGACGTCCGCGCCCGACCCAACCTCGTTGAGAGCACCTCTGGAAGCCGGGATCTCCAGATGGTAAAATCCCTTCGTCATTCGCATACCTATCACTCATGTGCTGCTCGATGTGCATACTTGTTTTGGGGACCAAAGGATCAACTTCCGGCAGCAATAGTTGATATGGTGTGATTGCAGCTTGTAGGAATCTTCTCTGGTTCTCAACTGATTGATGATTTTGATATGTGCGTGGATTTAATAGCTAATTTGGCATTACCACACTGAACCCTTATTCTGTTGCAACCCGCAGTAGCTGTTTATCGCAGTTCATTACATAACACCAGGTGTAATTTAATTGTGGACCTGGCTGATGTAGCCTGTAGACTGTCATTAGCTGAATCCTTCCTTTCTCAGTTTGCATTAATCCGTTTTAGGGTCCATTTCGGTAAACAATTGAATAGTTGTAATGTTAGGGATCTTCTCTGGTTCTTGAATGATTGGAGATTTTTGATATATTAGGGGTCTAGTGGATTTAATAGCTAGTTTGGCATGATCACTTTGAACCCTTGTTCTTGTGACCCACAGCAGCTGTTATTATCACAATTCCGTACCTAACCCATTGGCGGTTTAGTTGTGGACCTGGCAATGACATAGATGATAGACTGTCATTAGCTGAATGGTTCATTTCGCTTTTCATTCATCTGTCTGAGGGTATCTTTTATTTTAGTAAAACAATAATATTAGGTGTTGTTTGAGATCTATATATAATAACAATTGATAATTTTTGAAAGCTTTTTGAATTTTTCAAAGCCCTTCATATCCTTTTAATATTGTTACTGAATCCAGCTTTTGGTTCATCATAGTCATTGTCATCACCATTTTAAGACGGTTTGCTCATGTTTGATTGTATTTTAAGATAATACTGATCATGTGATGTAGTTGTTTTCATGTGTATGTACTTGCAATTCTTTTTATTTAATTTCTAGTGCAACTGGAAAGTATATGAGCACTGTGGTTTCTTTATGTGTTTGATTTTGATACAAGCTGATAATTTGGACAGGTGAGAATTGGCCTTCGTGTTCTTACACGGCCAATGCCAGATCAACTACCTAGAATCTACAGAAACCTGGGGGAGAACTTCAACGAGAGAGTCTTGCCTTCAATCATCCATGAAACACTTAAAGCTGTGGTTGCGCAATACAATGCCAGTCAGCTGATTACACAGAGAGAGGTAATGTGCTTAGACATGTTCTCATCTCTAGATGTCAGTAGCTGGTTCAGTTGTGGTAATTAATACTGATGATGATGCATTCAATGCAGGCTGTGAGCAGGGAGATTAGGAAGATTCTGACTGAGAGGGCCAACAACTTCAATATTGCACTGGATGATGTATCAATCACAAGCCTCAGCTTTGGGAAAGAGTTTACTCATGCCATTGAAGCAAAACAGGTTGCTGCACAGGAAGCTGAACGTGCCAAGTTCATTGTTGAGAAGGCTGAGCAAGACAAGCGAAGTGCGATCATCAGGGCTCAGGTTTGTAGCTACCCTTTCCTGTATAAGATGTCCTTGGTCTGACTTGTAATATCTAAGCATTATAAGCAATAGAAATGTTTTCATCTGCTTCCGTTGTGATGTTAGCATATGTTTGTATTTCCAGTTTCTCAACACTGAAAAAGTACTGTCTTTGTAGTTGTATATGAACCATTGCATTTGTTTTCACCCTGAATCTGAGATCACTGTATGTTTGTGACTTGCATTTGAACAGGGTGAGGCTAAGAGTGCAGAGCTGATTGGTCAAGCCATTGCCAACAACCCCGCTTTCATGGCTCTGAGACAGATCGAAGCTGCCAGGGAGATCTCTCACACCATGGCGAGCTCAAACAACAGGGTGTTCCTTGACTCCAATGACCTTCTGCTTGGACTGCAGCAGCTGAATGTGAGCGGCAAACAAAAGAAGTGAAGTGGTTGTCCGGTGCCAAGTCACCATGGAAGGGTAGTTTAAGAGGAACACTTGTCTTCAATATAGTTCGGATCGATGGTTTATCTGATCCAGAATGCATGCGTGAATGAACAAAGTCGCCTCTCGTTACTGCAAATGCAACTTTTGGCTGTATCTATTATTTTTCTGTGAGAATCACTGGAGGAGTTTTCATGTGAATGTTTTTGCTTTAATGCATTATTGTAGTTTGCATCTATTGATGTACGTTTACTGTGTGTTATCCGGAAGCAGTGACTCGAACTGTAGGGGGACTCTCCCAACGGTGAGAGATGAATCCAGCAAAGATTTGCAAGGTAAACAACACACACAGATCTTTCTGCGATTGCCATAGGTGGTGGCTTGAATTGGTAGGAGCGATCATAGGCACTGTTCGGCTTTTGAAGAACTTAAGTCCACGTTCGGGAACTATGCTAATTCCAACTTTTCACTTGATCGACTCAAGTGTTACCGTACTGTTGTTGAACGGCTGTCTGCTGGGCGATTCACCAACTTCGTGTGGCGAAATTGAAATCCGTTGGGCACAGAACAGATTCCTGGTTGAAAACTTCATTTTGTACCTTATTGCCCTGGCAACTCGCTTTGGTGATGCTGAATCAGTTAACAACTGACTTCACTTACACTACACCCGCTCCTTGTTAGATAACACAGTACGATGTAAATTTCCTATTCCCAAAATTTTTAGTTTCTAGATTAACATTCAGGCAACTAGACTGAAGTGAACTATACCATTTTAAGATAGCTTTTCGCTTTCAGTACTTAATAATCGAGCAACCAATACTTAACCTGCAACTGCAATAATGCTCAAGGGAAAGATGGCATGATTTTAGTCAACTGACAAATAAAGCTGGAGCCTGGATGGGCTGCGAATAAATCAACTTTTACTGGGACAAAAAAATTACGGCTGGCCACTAGTAAAAGCAAAGGATCTGACCACATTGTATGTCACTAATATTTCCTGGTTGAAAGTTGAAACTGAACCTAAGTTGGATCGTAGCTACTCAAACGTATACGTCTCCCTGCACCTGCAGTGCAGTGCGATGCAGTCGGATCGTAGCTACTGTTGATTTGTGTTGACAATTTTGGAACATACGCGTAGTTCGTTTAGCAGAAACAGCGCGGATCGTATGGAGGGCCCAGCGCCAGCGACGGCGACGCGCACCGTAGGAGGCAGCGCAACGCAACAGGCGCAGTGTGCAGCTGTGTATCCGACATCGATCGGGATCAGATGAGTTATTTTCCTTCAATTACGATCATCGATCCAACAACTAACGATGGTTAAGATCCACGCAACCCAAATCAACAGGTCAAACTAGCCGTACAGTACGTAGGACTTCCGATCCATTGGGAACACGGTATGGAACGAACCTCGCAAGTTTGACGCTACCTTACCTGATCAATCAATATATAAGGGCCGGCAGCGGGTCTGCGCGCTGAGCCAACACAACTAGCTAGTCTTCAACGAAGTCGATCGCCATGGCCTGCAAGATCAGCGACGGCGAGCTCATCGACCTCCTGCGCGGCCTGCGCTCCGGAGCCGTCGACAACCGCTTCGTGCACCGCGTCGACGTCTGCTCCGCCGCTCCCGAGGACCTCGTCGCCGACCTCGACCCGGCGCCCGGAACCGATCTGACCCAAGACGGCTACAACAGCGTGTGGTACTTCTACTGCGAGAAGAGGTACAAGAACACCCAGGGCAAGGCCAGCGGCCACAGGCAGCGCGCCATC
>OAMR01000990.1:125134-181568 GCA_900205405.1 Echinochloa crus-galli
CGCCGCCGCCGGGCGCCGCCCGCCGCGCCCACGCGCAAGGCCGCGGCCGCCGGCCAGATCCGGGCGAGTCCGCCCCGGATCCGGCGAAGAGGCCACGCCGCCGCCCTCACAGCTGCCACCCGGGCTTCCGGGGCCAGCTCCGGCGGCGGCGAGGCGGGAGAGAAGGGAGGAGGGGGGTGGCGGCGCTAGGGTTAGAGGGAGGAGAGGCATCTGAGGAACAGCAAATACTAGTAGTATTTTCTTGATTAGTTAATGTTCAGACAACGAGGCTGAATATTTCATTCAGGAGAGTCCTTCACCGTTGATCTGTTGCCAATCTTTTCCATCTGGCAAACTAAGCTGGAGGGATGCGAATAAATCAACTTTACCGGGACAAAAAATTTAGGGCTGGGCACCAGTAAAAGCAAAGGATCTGACCACATCGTGTCACTTATATTTCCTGGTTAAAAGTTGAAACTGAACCTAATAAGTTGGATCGCGTAGCTACTGAAACGTATACGTCTTCCTGCAACACCAGTGCGCAGTGCAGTGTGCAATGCAGTCGGATCGTATGTGGCAATGTTGGTTTGGAAAATAAGTGCAGTTCATTTAGCATAGCCAGCGCGGATCGGATCGTATGGAGGGCCCAGCGCCAGCGACCGGCTCCGCGACGGCGACGCGTACCGTAGGAGGTATGCAGCGCGATAGGCGCAGTGTGCAGCTGACCAGCTGTGTATCCGACATCGATCGGGATCAGTTAGTTATTTTCCTTCCGATTATTGACGATGATTAAGATCGACGCAACCGAAATCAACAACTCAAACTAGCCGTACGTAGGACTTCGGATCCATTTGGAAAACGGTATGGAACTGCTTAATCCATGCCAACGTACCTCGCAAGTTTGACGCTACCTTACCTGATCAATATATAAGGGGGCCGGCAGCGGGTCTGCGCGCTGACCCAACACAACTCGATCGTCTTCACGCACGCGCGATCCATCCAATCCACCCTCCCTTCCAACCTCCTCATCTCGCCGAGAAAGAGATCGAGAACGAACTCGACGAAGTCGATCGCCATGACCTGCAAGATCAGCGACGGCGAGCTCATCGACCTCCTGCGCGGCCTGCGCTCCGGAGCCGTCGACAACCGCTTCGTGCACCGCGTCGACGTCTGCTCCGCCGCTCCCGAGGACCTCGTCGCCGAGCTCGACCCGGCGCCCGGAACCGATCTGACCCAAGACGGCTACAACAGCGTGTGGTATTTCTACTGCGAGAAGAGGTTCAAGAACAACCAGGGCAAGGCCAGCGGCCACAGGCAGCGCGCCATCATCGCCGGCGGCGACAACACCTGCTGGCACGCGGAGACGCGCCCCAAGGACGTCGAGGGGTCGCAGGGCGGCACGTTCTGCAACCTGTCCTACGGGTGCAAGAAGCAGCAGGGATCACAGGGCAGGTCGTTCGTCAGGCTGGGATGGTGCATAACCGAGTACGACGACACGCAGCAGATGCAGATGCAACACGGCGGCGCCGGCGACAAGTACGTGCTGTGCAAGGTCTACCGGTCGTCTTCGTCTCTCGCGAAAGGCAAGTCCAAGTCGTCGGCGTTGTCCTCTTCCAGCAAGAACACCACCACCTCGTCGTCCAAGAGGAAGGCGTCGGGCGATCACGCCGAGGCACGGCCCAGCAAGTTGATCCACGAGCAGATGATGCAGCATCAGGACACCATCTTCAGTGACACCTATCCGATGCCCTGCTACCAGGGCATGATCGACCCGATGATCGCAGATGTGAGTTGTTATGTGCAGCAGCAATACGCCGAGGTCGAGGAACAGCAGCAACTGATGCAGCAGCATCAGAACACCATCTTCAGCGACAACTATCCAATGTCCTTCTACCAAGACATGATCAACCCGATGTTTTCAGATATGGGTTGTGGTGTGCAGCGGCAATATGTCGAGCAGGAGCAGCAACTGATGCAGCAGCAGCAATACGTCGAGGAGGAGCAGCAACTGATGCAGCAGCAGCAGCAGCAATACGTCGAGGAGATGCATCAGGAGCAGCAGCACCAGCCAATAAGCGCGGAAGAGATGCAGCAGCAGGGCGGCGAGTTTGTTGAGGCAGAGTATGGCTTGCTGCCATCCGCGGTGGCAGAAACCAACGTCGAAGACTGGATCAACTGCCCGGAGATGTTCGAAGGCCAAGAAGATCAGGACCTGCAGCAGCAAAGCGGCGAGGCACTGTTAGCAGCAGGGTAGTGGGGGAAGGAAGAGACGAACGAGATTTGGGAATCGAGGAAGAACAGAGACAGCAGAGGAGAAGAACAGAGGGCAGCTCTATTGGCTTGAGGAAGAAGAACAGTGTTCTGTGTTTACAAATCAGTCCATAATCCCTCTCTTCTCTCATCTCCCGTATATATAAAGTCTATCAGCCAAACATGGGCTGAGCCCCATACAAGTGCATGCAAGCACTAGAAAATCCAATCTGGGCCAACGAATCACTGGTTGCTCTTCTGGGCCTCGACCTCACCATGGGCTTCCACTTGAGCTACTGACATTTCCCCCTCCTTAAGAGCAGCTTGCCCTCAAGCTGCCTAAACATGTTGAGCACCAAAGTAGATTCCAACTTGCAACAAGAATCTCATGGAGCATCCACAACTTGATGGTAAAATTGAAGCATACATAGTGATAACCTCCAGTAGTAGATGATTTTGATGAGCTCCAGAACATAGCACTGAAGAACACCCCAACACCAGTCCTAGTAGACAGAATTGGAACTGATGACTTAGTGCTGAACACATGAAGACCATCTCCATCTCAAAATGGATCATGTAGCCTGTCATTGGTATATGAACACCATCATAACTGTGGATAGAGTTTGGCTTGGACCAACTAAATAAATACTGAAGCCATCTTATAGCACCAAGCTGCTGTTGCTGAACCAAGCAAACGAAACCTTGCAGGACTGCTGTCTGAATTGGAACTACAGTAACAAACAAGTGTGCTGGGCCAAAAATCTTTTCAGTAGAAGACAACCCAAATAATGTACTTGGCACTTGCAAGGACTTGGAGATTGTCACATTCTGAGGTCTGGTCACCACAAGGAAAGCAGCTAGCACTAAATTTTCATGTAACCTGAACACACAGTCAGCAATCAGCCATGCGCAGATCCTCTTGTTCACTTGCACTTGGGTCCAGTGAGAAAAATTAGAGAACACAAGAACCATAGCACAAGGTATATGATCCCATGAACCACCAGAATGTTCCTGGTTTAGAAGACAGGAGACAAGTTGAGCAGCCATAAGCACCGCGCACTTGGATAGGTGCAACCTGGAATCACCCACAGACATGCTGAATTGTCTCCACCACATGAAAATAACCCATCCATTGAACCCATTGAAAATACCAACATAACCTACAACACAAGTCTGCAATCGTGTCTTTACCATCAGAATCCACTGTTGCCAACAACTTACTGAGCTTGAATGGCCTAGAATAACTGAGTGACCCAACAATTGTTCAGTATCAAGCTCCTCCCAACATATAGAAATAGTTGCAGGCATCCCAAGAACATATGGATCACCACCTGGATCCCAAAGAAGCACACCACTGATATGTGACAAACATTGCAGCACTTCTTTCTGATCTGAAACTGCAGTAGCAAAGAATATCACCTTCAGACCTTTCATGTGCAGAATGTATACGCAATTATGTTCCACAAGTAATCTGACTGCCACAATGAGTTGAGCACCACTCAGACTTTTTGCTATCGCCATCATGATTTCTGCACATTGTATCAGACAACTTGAACACTGATCAAATAATGTCACTACACTTGCCAACAGAATTGATGATGTCCCCAGAGCCTTATCTAACCAACTGGAATACTGCTTCAGAAAATGCATCAGCGACATATCAATCACTTGGACAGAAGTGAGCAGCAACTCCACCCCACTGTTTACTAAATGGAACATGACCAGAAATGTTTGAAGAGCTGTAGAACTATAAAAGAATGGCCAAAGTTCGACTCTATCACTTGGCACTGTAGCTCCATATGAATTCCACCAACACTGCAACCACACTCCACTGATATTGCAAAAGAAGATGATCATCATGGGCTTACTTAGTGAACTGCACACTTCACTTGCCAAGGATTTTCCCAGGTGCATCACAGCCATCTGCCCATTGAAAGATGGCCAAGGTGTGGGCCTAACTAGAACACTAATACTTTGCATCTCTAATTGTATAGGTGGTGGCCATGGTGATATCTGCTGCATATTAACCAAATCACTATTGCATAGCTGAATTGTGTAAGAAGGAAAAATGTTGCAATATTGCTGAGATGTTGGCAAAGGTCCTATGCCAATCACGATAGCAGATAAAAGCCGTGGCATCACTAGACAGTGACTGGTTATCTCTTCCAACGCTCCAGAATCCCCACGAACATTAGTGGCCAAATGCAACAGAACAATCTCGCTAGAGGAAGCAGATGTATTGTATATGAACAATGGCTGCAATTGGAACATCTCAATAATAATAGGCCAAATCATTTGACAGCACCCCCAAGCCCGAGCTTCTATTGCAGACTCGACAAGCAGCATTGAGGGTAGGAGTAGCCAATGCACGCCAGCAAAATACTTCCAGAAAGATGGCCAAGGAACTGGTCTGAATTTTACCCTATCATCAGTGATCAGAGACAGTACTTTTGTTGGCCCAGTTACTAAGCCACCCACATCGGCAAGAAATGGTACTAACAGCTCTGCATTCTGGACACTAAATTCCTCAAACACCACATATTCATGCTGCACTGGGGTGTCTCGACAGGGAACCACAACACCAATCGAGCATACAGGGATGGAGTCTGTAAAGTACCGTGGCTTCAGAGAATCCTGTGCAAGAGCCGATGAAGGGACTGGTGGAGCAGTAGGCACCGCGTCGTCTGCACACTGAGCAGCTAGTGGAGGTGAGCTTGTCACTGTGGGAACAAACGCCGAACACCTTGTGAGCATGGCGCTGGTGGTGGACATGTCGTGCTCTGCACGCTGAACAGTTGGTATGGGCGAGCATGACGGACGCGGAGGACGACACCGCAGAAGCAGAACCGGGCGAGGAGGAGCTTGCCGCGGACGTCGAGGCCTGGGCACGCGCCGCGGGGCGCGCCACGGACACCGAGGACGAGGCAGGCGCGGTGGAGCCCGCCGCGGTCGCCGAAGCCGAAGCATCCGCAGTCGACCTCGCCGCGGTCGTCGAAGCCGAGTCAGGCGTGGAGGAGTCCGCCGCGGTCGCCGAAGCCGGGGCACTCGCAGACGACCTCGCCGCGGCCGTCGAGAGCAAGGCCGGCGCGGAGGAGCTCGACGCGGCCAGCGAGGACGAGGTTGACGCGGATCAACTCGACGCGGGCGCGCCATGCTGATGCCGCCGTCGACGAACTCATCCCCCTCCATTCCCGTGGTCTGGATCTGAGGCACGCGAGCACGGATTGAGATGTAGGCGCCGCACGTGATGACGTTGGGGACGGCGAGCTCGGTGGTGACGGCACTCGGCGTGATGCAGTCTGAGGTCACGGTCGCAGACGCTGTGCCCGTGGTGGTGGTGACCCAAGAAGCTACCGTCGTGGAGGGGGAGACGACGGCGTCGTCCGGCGAGGAGTTGGCGTTCGTAGTCCAAGAGGACCAGAGCACACAGATGGAGCAGCAGCCAGGCGCCGAGTTCGTCGAGACGCCCGTGGTGGCCCAAGAAGCTAACGTCGAGGAGACGACGACGTCCGGTGAGGAGCAGAGCACACAGATGCAGCAGCAGCAGCCAGGCGCCGAGGAGGACCCCATCTCCGACATCATCCAGTATCTCAAGACAACGTCGACTTGGTTGTGGCCCGACTCACCGTCGACTTGTCAAGCAAGCGCGGCGGCCATGCTATACCAACAGCAAGAAGGGAGCCACTACTGGATGCAACCCCAACAGCATCAGTTTCCCATGTGTTGACAGCGCTGGAAGAACTAATTGATTTGTACTGATTTGTGCAGTTGTAATGGTTCCTTTGCTTATAATAACACTTATAACAGGGCTAGAACAAGTTTTGGTGCAAAAGTATGTTGTACCAACACAGGATGCATGAGTGGTTTTATTCACTGTAAACTTTGATAACGATGGTGTTGTATATATGAATCAAAGATGTTGTGCTCCTATTTTACAGTTGCCTATGTGTACTTTTTTCTTATAATTCTTCGTGAACGCTGCTGCGATAACATGTGACGAGCAGTGAACGCTGTGGGGTATTGTTTCTCCTCTTTCAGAATATTCAGAGTAAGTTTTTATGGCTTTGTTGAGGCACCCCACCTTACGGCCTTTGACGTCTGAATCTATCAGATGAATTCAGACTATTCAGGTTACTTGATCAATTCCTATGGATTAGCGCACGGCGGTTCTACCTTTGACAATCCCAGTGCGCATCATATCAGGATGTCCTTTGGCGGCTCGATACATCTTGTCAGGGCATACATAGTAGTGGTGATCGACGTATGCGGCATCGTAGAGATGAGCGAAATTTGGGGGCGCGGCTGGCCATCACGAGCGTGACACGGAAACGGCTGTCGCCCGAAGGAGCGTCCGTATTTTGTTTTCCGTGATGGGCTGACGTTAGGCCTATTGTTTATGTAGGCATGTCCCATAAATAGTAGAGCAGCATATTAAACAGCGCGCCTCACTTGCATGCAATAAAGTTTAGAAAAAAGGTCATAACTCTTAAACCAAGCATCCAAATTAAATTCCGATCGCACCATAATACTTATTGCGATAAAATCTTCAAAATAAGATCTCATTGACTATGTTTAGATGACATTGTTTGCGAATATTTTTTTATCAAACTAGAACAAATGAGTTCACCGTTGCGAACAAATTGCTGCACATGGAGAACAATAGAATCCACGCTGCGAACAAATTACTGTACATAGAGAACAAATCAGTCCACATTGCGAACAAATTACTGCGCATGAAGAACATGTAAGTCCACATTGCGAACAAATTACTGCACATGGAGAACAAATGAGTCCACATTGCGAACAGATTGTTGTACATGATGAACAGAAGAATCCACGTTGCGAAAAACTTACTGCACATAGAGAACAAATCAGTCCACATTGCGAACAAATTACAGCACATAGAGAACAAATGAGTCAACGTTAAGAACAAATTGCTGCACGTGGAGAACATAAAACTCACGTCGCGAACAAATTAATGCACATGAAGAACAAATATATCCACATTACGAACAATATATATATACATGACGAACAAGTTAGTATAAAAAATAAAAGTACAGAAAATAAATAGAAATAAATAGAAAAGAAAAGAAAAAATATATAAATTAATAACTATAGAAAAAGTAAGTAAAAAATAAAAATAATAAAAATAATAGAAAAAACTAATATATGGGCCTCTATTGGGCTTATTGTGGTACTTCGTGCAGCCCAAAACCTTAATGGGCCGAAGAAGCCAGCCATTGAAGCCCACCTGTCCACGCGCGCGACAGATAGTCGTTCCGGAAATTTGGTGTGGCTTGTCAAGGCATGTTGTATGAGACAGAGACGTCATATGGACAGCAACAATCCCTGCATGCGTGAACAAATAAACAATACGATTGCTAGCCGAGGACCTTGTGTTAGCAGCGGCCCGGTGACCCAGTAAGTAGGATCTGAACTGAACGAACAGCCGGCGTTCCCGCCGAGCCACCGCGCGCGGTGGAGACGAATTGAAGCTGTTGGCGCACCAGGACGCCATGGAAATTCTTCCCCACTTCCAGGAGCAAGGAGAGGGAGGCACGGAAAGGGAGTGCGTGCGGCGCGGGGGCTCGCCGGCGAGCCACGGCGGGCATCAGAGGCGGCGTGCTTGCCACGACCAGGGGCAGACGCTGCTGAAAACATTGACCGGGGGTGGACGGTATTTGAAATACCGACCACCCTTGGTTCGGTTTCAGCCGTTCGATCGGACTCGTCGTGCGGCGCAGATCGGTCACTCGGTCGTCCTCAATTCCTCGTCAGGCAGGCGCGGCCGCGTGGGAGCTGGACGGCGCCACCGCCATGGCGGAGACCGGAGGCCCGGCACCCCTCGAGCACGGTCTCTCGCCGTGCAGGCCGCCGTTCTCTCGCCGATTCACTCACGATCTCATCGTCCCGACAGTCGACATGGCTGCCGAGGACAGCGTCTTCCAGGCCGCGACCATCGCCATCCTGCGCCGCCTCCGCGCCGGATCCACCGTCCACCACGTCGACGTCTCTTCAGCCGCCCCGAGGACATCGTCGGCAACCTCGAGCCGGCGCTGGGCACCGCCGGTATCTACTACTTGTACTGCCTCAAGAAGTACAAGAGCGCCCAAGGAAGAAAGCCCGGCGGGCACGGGGCACAGGCCGTACCGCCGGCGGCGGCGATACGTGCTGGCACTCGGAGGCAGCTGGCGCCAAGCACGTCAACGGTGGCATGGACGCATGGTCTGCAACCTATCCTACGGGAGCAAGAAGGAAGCAAGCATCGCCGCCGCCGGCGACTACGTCCGGCCTCTGCAAGATCATATCGCCCCGTGCCGTGCGCAGGGAAAGTCGCCATCGTCCTCCGGCAAGCCGGCCACAGGATGTTTTACCAACACAGCTCCCGCGCGTGTTCTAGCTAGGAGACGGCGTCGTCGCCCCGGCGGAGAAGCAACGGCGGCGGTCCCGTCGGAATGTCGAGCTCCGTTGCCGCTAGCTAGCTAGCTAGCTAGCTCCAAGGCGAGGGCTGTACCTGTACGTCCTTGAGCTGCTTGTCGTCGCCCATGAACATGGCGACGCCAGCCGGTTGTGCCCCTGAAGTACGGGCACACGCCGGCGGTGAGCCACTGTGGTGACTGGGACGCGGCTGCCAGCCACGGCCCGGATAAGGCCGGTCGTCATAAACCGTGACGATTGATGAGCTCGATGCGCGTGCCCAGCCGGCAAATGCGGACGGACAGCACCTTGCCGATGCGCGGCGAGGAGAGAGCAGCTAGCTGCACCAGCACCTGCGGCGGCGACAGCATTTTGTTGTTCCCCACCTGCCCGTGAGCGCCGCATGCCGACCTCGGCGCGCATTCCAATCGTCCCGTCTGGCGAGTGCGGCGGCTCGATGCCGGCAAGTTCCGGAGTTCGTCGGATCAACTCTGTGTAAATAGGCATTGGTTTAAGTTTAACTCTACTTGTTGGTTTGCCATCTCGATCAAGTAACGCGCGCCTTCAGAGTGTTTGAACGAACGTAGGCATTGGCGGTGCTGGCCTGGTATCATCGCTCACGTGTGTGTTCAAGGATCTACCAGTGCCGAGTGAAGATTATCCACTGTCCAACTTGTTCGACATAATTCGAATTTGCACTTAACAATCCTAGTGTAAGTAATTCACTATTCAGTATTCACTATAAAATCATGCAGTATCTGGTCACATGGTTCCACCTTGCACAAAATATAAGTTAGATAAATTTTGCTTTCCATGTCTGATCTTAAGGTCGATATGTCCGAGTGGTTAAGGAGACAGACTCGAAATCTGTTGGGCTTTGCCTGCGCAGGTTCGAATCCTGCTGTCGACGATTTTTATATTTTTTGCTCGACAATTTTATCTTCTATATCCCTACCAGCTACAGCGTCGATTATTTTTTTTTAAAAAAAATTGCTCAACAATCTTTTAGCCCTACTCTCTCCACTGCTGCTTCAGCTGAAGCTTTGCTTAATTGCGTTTTTTGAAAAAAAAAGACAAAGGATTCATAATAACTTTGTCATAGACGTCTGATATAATCGATGCATGCTGAATACTTTGTAATTTCCAATTTACAGAAGATATGCTGACTGAGATAGTAACTTCATCCCGCAGTACTTTTTCTTAAAAAAACATCAAATTGATTTACAAATCACAAAAAGTAGCATAAAGTCATTTCCCCCTTTGTTCCTGTCATCATTGCGCATGAGCCATGTTTTCTATGGTTCCAATTTATTTGAAAAGTCAGCTGCCGAAGTGACGTGTGGGAAATACTATTTTGAGGAGTTTCTATAATTTGGTATGGGTATTATTTAGCAATAAACAGTGCTAATATATATTTATAGAAACAAAATATTTTGTTTCGTATAATCTCCCATTCCCCATTTAGGTTTTAGTTCGAGTTTGGGTGTGCAGACAAAGTATCCTAAACTAAATTAGGCTCTAATTTCTTTGTGCGAAGTTAGGTTTACAGTCTTAATATGGATACGTTTCACAAAAAAAAGTCTTAATATGGATATCCACAATTTTAGCTAACTATTTTTTCCAGTGGTTAACGTTCTGTATATTTTAGCGCTCGATGTTTGCATGTGTGAAAATATGCATCATGCATTGGCGTCAGATTGGGGTACAAGGCCGGGCTGGGCTAGGGGCTAGGGCCTTGGTAGCCAACCCGTAATAAACTGGCCTTTTTTTCTTGCCCGGCCCATATTGCCAGATCGCCTTCGCACGTGCACCCGAAAGGCCCCCGAGGCTCGGCTCGGCGGCATTCGCATCAAGGCATCGACCAGCGCCCCGTCCGTCGCAAGCAAAGCTACCAACGCCGCCCCGCTGCGCTGTCTCCGCCTCTCTCTCTCTCCCTGCCTCCTCTCCCCGAATCGCGCCTGCCCCCTCCTCGTGTCGCGAAACCCTCGCCATGGCGGAGGCGCCCGAGAACGCCGCCCCCACCTCCGCCCCCGCGCCGCCGGCGCCAGCGCCTGCACCCGCGCCGGTGACCTCGTCCCCGCCTCCCAAGTCGGGGATCCCGCCGCGGTACGACCTCGACGCCAAGTGGGACGCGTGCCTCGACCTCTCCATCCGCCGCGTCGCCTACTCCTCCCTCGCCGGCGCCTTCACGGGCCTCCTCCTCTTCCGTAAGCCTTCCCCCATTGCCCGCTTTATTTCCTGGGATCTGGTTGCCGCCTGCCTGCCTGTTTTGTCTGTTTAGGGTTAGTGCGGGTGCGGAATGGTTGTTCTCCAATTTTACCGAACTGCCCCGATGCGGGGCGAGCCAAGTTGGCTATGCGTCTCCAATTGATGCTGTAGCTTTGCACATTTTGCATGATCTGATTGCTTTAGGGTATTATTGAGCTATTATTTCGTGCTATCTCCTGTGATTATACGTCACATTTTGCGGAATTGAGTTGTAGAGTCATTTGCATCGAGGTTGTGGTGGTAAGTTGTGTGTGCAGGTGAAATCTTCTTAGGTTGATTTTATTGTGAGATGGGAGGGGGAGCATTGAATCAATGGCTGCCCAACGAGAAAATTAAACTGAACATAGAGAAGAGAGGATGTTGAAATGTTCGTGCGATAGCCCCATCGTCAGCGGCGAAGCCAGCAGCAGCGCCTAGGGGGGGCTCTTGCTGCCTTCTTCCTCCTCCAGCCTCCCCTTCCCTCTTCTTCTTCCACCTGCAGCCTTGGGGGGGCTCTATGGTGGCGCCGGCGGTAGGGGGGGCTCCAGCCCACCCCGCCCCACCGCTGGCTCCGCCGCTGCCCATCGTTGTTGGATTTAGGGAGCGTGTTACCTGTCGCTGTGTTGCTTGTAAGGTTGGCAGCGTGTATGGTTGCTATAGCAAAACTTGTGTATGCTTTTGTATCTGCCGATCACCCTGGTCTGATGAATTTGTATTAGGAATCTTTGTGCTGGTTTAATTTTTAGTGCTCAGTCGCATGCTGTCTTTTGGAATTCTAGATCATTATGAATTGTACCGCTACCACAAAGCACTCAGGATGTAGTTATGCATAACCGAGACTGTTAGTGTTCATGAGGTGTGTGGGCTTTCTTTGAAATTGAAATAAATAAATGGAACTGAGATGACTGCCGACCTGATTTGCCTTATGGTGATAATTATTTTGCTCATTCCTAGTGGCAAGCAGTGCCGGGAAGAGCTCCGTTGTCACTTTTATTGGCAATATGTTTGTGAGTTGCGACATTTACTGGTTACTAGCTTCATAGTTTGCTACAACAACAACAGAGAACCTTTTAGTCCCAAGAAATGGTATGCTAGTTTGCTACTTACTCCTACAATGGTCTATAAATCTGTTTGCACAGACCGTTTGCCCCTAAGTTGCCATACTTTCAGCTTTGTTTTCTAATTGTGCAGCCAATTGATTATAGCATGTAACATGTATTATTCTGGGTGATCTTTGATGTGAGGCTATCTGGAAATCATTATCTGATTATCAACTAGCTTCCCGTCTTTTTTATGGAATAATCTGCAACACTTTTAGTTAAATTTGAATTTTCTGTTATTTCCAGAAGCCATCTTCTTAAGAAGTGCATTTTCTCCCTGTTTACTGCCTTTTTCTTCTGAAGGGCAGCTTATTTCTTGTATATTGTACTGCTTCTTTTTTCTGAAACACTCTCTTGTTACCTGAAGTGAGCGTTTTCCTTTAAACCACATCTTTTTTGGTTTCTAACATAATTTAGCTGTCCATCTTGATTATAACACTTAATAGTTCGTGACTCGTGAGTATGATTAGCAAGCAATATTAAGTTATTAGAGGCCCACTAAACCTTCCAAATTATTGTTACACTTGCGTTCTTATTAACCATCGATGGTATACACAGAAAATACTAATTGAAGGAAAAGAAAGTTCACGTGCTTGAAACCTTGATTATTGAATCACATCTGTTTACATGATGAACTGTGCTGTTTTGTGCAGGTAGCCCTACTACTCGCTGGGCGTCGGTTGCCCTTGGAGTTGGTGTGGGGATAGGAGCTGCATACACTGAATGCTCATACTTATTCAATGGTGCTCCTCCAAAGTGGTCACCCAAGGTCTTAACTATTCCTTCTGCCCACTCTGAAGTAACTGCTCACTCCTTTTCGCTAAATCCTGGTTGATCTATCTGCTACTCTGCTGACTGGTTAAACATCATCATTATATAGTTGTAGCATTTCACAAAATTCTCAGAGATGGTTCTCACTTTTTGGTTGACCAAATGTGTCTACTCTTTATCTGGTGCTTACTAACATTGTTGTTTACAGATTTTGATAGTTTAGTTATATTATTCTAGGAATAATATGATTATTCACATGATCTAGGCTATCTGTTGCCTGCCACATTCAAACCTTAGGTGAAATCACGAGTTCCCAAAAGTTCTTGAAATTAGCTCAGATGCTGTTTTGGATAATGTTTATTGTTGTCCTTGGCTGAAGCTCTGCCTTTTAAAACCCGATCGGGAGGAGTCCTGATCAATTATATATTATGAACCTGTTACATAATGGAATGCAGTGCAGTGAGCACTGTTTTTTCTTCTGTAAGTAATTGTTGGTTTTAGACTCTTATGATTTTATTTTCTTCCATCAGGGGGAGGACAAGTAATTGCTGCCCACCGGATTGGTCCATCTAGGTGGAGTTTTGGAGTCTTCTTGAAGTGATTGTTTCATGTTGGATATCGAGCTATGGCCATAGTATGGCATTAAAGTTAGATGCGACTCACTTCTGAGTTTTGTTTACACTTTGTGCAAACCTATTCCAATTGTGGTCTCATGACCCCCGGGATGCACAACTGCAAGAGCTTTGTAAGCTTTCTTGAAATGACGGCTTGGTGACCAGGAATAAGTTTTTCATCATGTGAACTAGTTCGCAGCATGCATAGTTGTTATACTCAATGCATTACTCGATCCGTTTCTGGGGTGTGACATTATCTTATCTGTATGCTTAAGTTCTTCCATTATTTTGGTGTACATGCTTGTGACTTTGTGAGTGCTCACTCATTTCACTTTGTACCCTGCGTTCTCCTAGTGACTATGAGCTTTAGTGCATTTTACGACCCAAGCAATTCACTTTGTTTGTTTGGACTCCTTAAGCAAAATTTGACTTAATTTACTCTAATTATAATTATCTCGATGGATTCAATAAAGACTTCTCTCTCGCAACGTCGGCCTGGCCCAACGACTCTGGCCCATGGCAGCTTATAGATGCTGAACAAGTTGGTCACTCCACGGCCCACTCACAAACCCACTCAGCCTCGGCCTCCCTCCGCCCGCTACACCAAGGTCCGTCGCCGGCTCGACGCGCGGGCCGACCTGCGCTTGCTCCCCGGCGTTCCTCGCTGGAAGCAGCTCGACGGGCCAGGGGGCGCCGGCGCCGCCTCCAGTCCTCCGTTCGGCGCACCCAACTCCGGCTCCTCCCTGCTCCGGTGCTCGGTGGTTCTAAGCCGGCAGTATGTTCGCGCTGAGTCTGATTGAACACGACCTGCCGATGCCGCCGCACCTGCTGAGCCGCCCCTCCTCGAGGCCATCAATGCCGAGCTCGAGAGGCTCTTCGCGGACAAGGTAAAGCGGATTTTGTTTTTCTTTAGCCGTAGAAATTTACATTGTTGAGCAAAATTACCTCCGAGTGTTGGAAATAGTCGATTGAACCCCCTTTTGGCTCCAACGTTAGTTGTTCCTAAACCGAATGTGTATCTGTTTGCGTTTGGCGTATGGCGCAGGTTATCGCGAACCTTGGGCTGTGCTTGTCTGTCTATGATATCTGTTCCGTTGAAGGCGGGTCCATTCCCGCAGGAGAGGGCTGCTCGACCTATACGGTAATGCTTGCCTTTTAATTTCTCTCTCAAAATTCAAGTTATCGATATACTGTGCTTGCCTTATTATGTTTTATGGAAGAGAAATTCGTGAAATATTGTGATTCCCATAAAGAGTGACTTCCCAATCACATGAGTGGCTGCTATGTTGCCTTTTCATACTCTTCAAGTCTTTAACTTGTGATCAAAATGTCAAGATGTGAAATCTAAGTTAATATTTATCCCTTTTTCCTGTTTCCTTCTCATTGGTGCTCACTAAATTACTTAAAACCATTTCTTAGTAGTGGTTACTGTGTGCTTGAACGAAATTAATAGCTTCATGTTAGTTCATTCAGTGATGGTTATCAGCCTGTATTTTCTAATTGATCCCAGTTCTTCCCTTTGTAGAAAAACAATGTTGATTATTTCTTTGATGTGAATTTGCAGTCTGTTGCTTGAGTATGCTACTTGATAATGATTTGATTTTAGCAGAAGTTATGATACATGAGTGGCCCCTTTTAACAGCGAGGCCCTTTTTTTCCAGTTTTATGTTATTATAAAATATCTGATCTCGTGAAGTTATTTATTTCGATCCTGAGTCTTCCTACACTTTTTAAATGAATCTCAGATTTCACATGTTTTGGATAGGTTTCATTTCGTTTGCTGATGTTCAAGCCCTTCAACGGGGAGGTTCTTGTTGGGAGAATCAGTGGATATGATGATAAGGGGTTGCAGGGTGAGTTCACTTTCGAGAACTGCTTGATTAGTAATCTCTTAGTTCATGCACTTGATTGAACTTGTCTATGGTCCTTTCTGGTACCGTATTTTACCTTTCTTTTAACATTTTGCTCTGCAGGGTATGTTTTCCCCCTTCATATTTTCATACAATATATCATTGTATTTCCATCTAATTTCGAAACAAAATATCCAAAAGTATTGATTCATGTCTAATCCTTGCCCATGCATGAATAAACTTCAAGCCTATTAGCCCAATACTTTCACACTAGTATTTCTTCTTGGAATTATAATCTCCTTTTTACAAGCATATTACATTTCCTGGTTACTATACAATTAGAATTTTCCTGTTCCTGTTCTGACAATTCAATGAAATATCAAATACATATGTTATCATCGCATAACTACATTGATTTTAGCTAATAGATCTCCTCCTTTGCAGTTTCACTTGATTTCTTCAATGACATATGCATCCCTGGACATTTGATGCAGTATGGCACAGTGAGGTTCGGTGAAACCCTACAACAACAACAACAACATAGCCTTTTGTCCCAAGCTAGTTGGGGTAGGCTAGAGGTGAAACCCAAAAGGTCAAAAAAAAAACAGAAAAAGAGTTAGAGGAAAGCAGAAAAGAAAGCAAAGATCACGGCTCAGGCACATTAATTGCGCCATTAGCTCCTCTTCCTCAAATCCCTACTGCTAGAGAAAGTTAAAATTAAAGAAATTTTGATTTAGGATAAAATTAAAAAGACCAATGATTTTTTTGCGAAAAAGATCTATAATTGGAAACGGAATATATATATATATATTTATATTAAGGAAAAAGTCATATTTTCACCATCAAACTATTGCATAAGTATGATTTTTAACCCTGAACTACTAAATCAGATGCCGAGGGCCATTCAACTGTCAAAACCGGACAAATTTGGCCCTTTGAGTAGTTTTAAAGGTGTTTTTTCCATTTGATAGACATTTAAAGAAAAGTGGTTTAACCTAAAAAATTTATAACTAATTCATTTGAAACCAAAAAGAAAAATGAAACTGATACAAAGATTTTTCTAAAAATATAACCTATTTTCTGGTGCTCTTTTTTGAGTTATTTGCATCTTTTTTTCTATTCCTAGTGTTATTAGAAAAATTAATAAAGCACTAAAAACATAAACAAATAATATCCAAATGACTCAAAGTAGTGCACCAATAGAGTGGTGATATTTTTGAAAAAAGTTGGTACCAGTTTCATATTTTTATGATTTGAAATAAATTAATTATAATTTTTTAGATTGAACCATTTTTTAAAATTTCTATAAAATAGAAAACCAATTTGAAACTATCCAGAGGACCAAATTTGTCTAGTTTTGATAGTTGTATGGTCTTTGATGTCTGATTTTGTAATTAAAAGTTGAAAATTAGACTTTTGTGATCGTTGAAGAGTGTAAATGGACTTTCTGTTATATTAACATGGTGTTTGGTTCCGCGGATGCCGTTTTGGTTCACTCTGGACGATTTAATACGTTGAAAGCGACGACGGGTGATAGGTCTCTAATCGCTGAAATTTGGACAGAGATTATAGACCTTAGCAGGTCTTTTCGCTCTTTTAAGGTGTGTTATTCGTACGAAGAAAGGCTAACTCTGTTGCAGATAGGTGTGTGAAGGAGGTGTCGATGAACCTCCAGAGGTGAACTGGCTGAACTGTATTCCGCGATGGCTTCAGGAAGATGATTGTAATTTGCATCCTTGATGAATGAAAGGCTATGCTTTACCCAAAAAAAACACCTCTCTCTTTTGCCTAAATGGAAGGCTATCCTCTACGTCTCATGCATGTTGAATGATATGAACTTTGCTCTTTTGATCCTAAAACAATTCATCATATCTCAGCCACGAGGTGCAGAGGCTGGAATATTTTATCTTCCATCGTCTAGAATAAATAAAGCTAATACTATTGGATTCCTTATTACAGCTCGTAAATTATTACCATCCATTTTTTTGTATCGAGCTTGTAATAATCTCCATACATAGTTCGGATTTATGTTGTCTACTCCCTCTATCCCAAATTATAATTTGTTTTGTCTTTACTAGATACATACATAGACTTTACTATGTAACTAGATATAGCGTAAATCTAGATGCATAACAAAAACTATGTATTAAAAAAATAAAAAAGAATTATAATTTGGAACGAAGGAGTATATCCCATGCAAACAAGATATGTCCTAAAGAAAAAGTTAAGCGAAACTTTGGTGGAGGTGAACAATTTGTTGGTGCCGATGATAGGAGCATAGCCGTGTTTGGTTGGTGGGATTGGATGAGTCCCTTACTAGTTGGGATCATCACATCTAATGTTTGGTTAAGGAGGGTAGGTTCATCCCAGTTTCTTTGTCGATGAGGGTAGCTAACGCACCACTAAACCATATGTATAATATGTACAGTTGTGGTTAGAGTCAAATATATATTAGTTTGAACCGCTTTGAATCGACAGTCTAATGGCTTAGAACTAATTGAACCGTGAATAAGAGCCTCACATGTTCGATGTCCAATCCAATTCTAATAACTATGCTGCCAAGCCGTGAGCTCGGGCCCGAGCTTTTGTGAAGCCATGAGGTAGGCCCCTGCCCACCGGAGTAGCGTACCTGAGTTTGGCTGCCGCCCTTCTCCTATTCATCAAGTCTGGCCATTAGCTCCTCTTCCTCAAATCCCTACTGCTAGAGAAAGTTAAAATTAAAGAAATTTTGATTTAGGAACCCTATCTGTTAATTTATTGTTGCAGTACATAAATCGCTAATGTTATTCAAAACTGAAGTTATTACGTGCTTTGGGAGTTATATCATACATATTAGTTTTATTTGTCTTGGATTAGCATTTCAAGTGTTCTTCCTTTACATCTGAAGTGTGACCTAAATCATGTAAGTTATCATGTAGCGTGCTCCGTGCGACCATGAGTGTTATGGACCGTAATGCCATAACATTAATCCTTGCGAGACTAAAATGAAACATGAATGGGAAAAAGAGAACAGTGTTTGCTCTTTCCAGCAAGTAGATAGCACTTTTATAGTAGCTAAAAAAACCTTAGTTAACTAATTGCATTGATGAAACACTGATTTTTTTTCCTCTTTCTGTAGAAAGTTTTTCCAGCCATGAAAATCAGTATATTATCTTTGCTTCTCATCTTTTTGTTCAATGTTCATTGGTTTTCCAGGGGACCAGATGGTAGGTGGATGCTGAAGACTGAAGATGGTGATGGGCTACATCTAGATTTAGATGATGAAGTATTTTAAGTTTTAGCTTTACTTTGTTTTTTGTTTATTGCAAAGTCCTGAGATCACTGCTGACACCAAACTCATGATCAATGTAATCACTGTGCAGATAAGGTTCTTGGTATCTGGCACAAAATACCCGCCTATCCCAATTGAGCAAAAGGAGGATGACCCACCGTTTTCTCCAATGCAGATTGTTGTAAGCACTGCTTCCTGTATGCATATTGTTGTACATATGCCAGCTTTGCTCTGTTTATATTCTTGGGTAGCCATTTCTGACTAATATCATGCTTTGGATAATGGCATCCATTTTGGATCTACATTCATGCTCATTTTGTATGATAAATCATCAAGCACTGCTTCAAGCTGTATTTACATAATTACATAACATTTGCCCCAGGCACGTGTTTTTTTAAAAAAAATATATGCCCAATAATCATGCATATAAAGCTGTTGCTTCTGATATGTTGCATCCAATTTGGTGGCCTGAATGCGTGATATGTTACAGAACATATGTTGGAATGAACCCCATGTGGGCTTTAGCCCTTGGGCCCACTAAGTCTCATGTATTTCAGCACGCACATGCCCATGAAGCTTGTGATTGATGGCAATGCAAAAAAGGCTACTAGTACAAACATGCTGGCATGCTTCCGTATTTTTGGGTGCATATTGCTTAACATGTGTCTTGACTGCTTGTCATTGCCATGAGGAACTGCCCTCATGTCATTACATCATGCATTGTGTCAAATCTAACACGCTTAATATATGATTCCTTGCATACTCTATGCGCAGAAGTCATGATATTTGCTATGCATTCCTTGTCATCATGCAGGGTGCGAAATCTGTTATGCCTAACACACAGTTCTTTGCTTGGATAAGCTATATAAATACCATGATGCTTAAGTTTTTTAATGGAGACAAATCCTTTAATCTGCATTGTGTTGTGCTTTGAATTTTGATTCCCCTTGATATGTGAAAAATCTTTGTGTGCGTTTGGAGAGAGTTATTCCCATAATATGCTGAATTTTGTTCTTTCATGCTTTGGTGAGTAACTGCAATAGTAATGCTCTTGCAGGGAAGTATCAAAGGAGATGGTCTTGGTCTTCTTGCTTGGTGGGCAGCTGATGAAGAGGAGGGGGAGGAGATGGCAGAGCAATAACATCATGTTGCTTCAGGGATATCTTTGTGTAGTTTACAAACTCACGTACTAGCAGGTTAGGTAGTATCTGGTAGCAGATCATGCCATTTTAGGGCATCATGTACATGCGTGTGAGTGCTCACTCATTTCACTTTGTCCCCTGCGTTCTCCTTGTGAATCTACAGTATATTAGTTCATTTTACGACCCCAGCAATTCACTCTGTTTGTTTTGACCCCCTAAGCAAAATTTTGCTTTTTTTTACTCTAATTAATTATTTCAGTGTCTTCAGTTAAGATTTCTTCTTTTTGGTCCTCGACACGGCTTTATCATTTCTTTTCATGCAACTTTATATATCGAGAATAAATTTAGTATTCTATACTTACAAAAAGAATCTTAAAACTCAGTAGGTATGTGGGGGTAAAAAGTCTTAAAACTCAAAGAACACTATTTGCATCCACTGTTCATACAAATCCAGCGCTATGTCAAGCAAGATTTAAGCTAAGTATCGATTAGTGAAAACAAAATGTTTTTTTTGCGAAGAAAACAAATGCTAAACCACGAGCACAGCAGCAGCAGCAGAAGTGGCCGGTGGATCGGGCTCCCTCCCTAATCCACGCGCCGGCCCACATCCACATGCACCGTCACCGCCCACCCCGCTTCCTTGGCGGTTCAAACTCCAAGAGAAGCCAACTGCTCCGGCTCCGGTGATCCGTGCACCGGCGCGTCTCACCGCCGTGGACCAAAACATCCAGTGACCCAGCGGCGCACCAACACCTTGTCCATCCACGCCTCCGCGGCTACCACCCCGCCATACGAAAATAAGCAAACCACCGACCAAAAATGGCAGCGCCAAGGCCGCCCTCCCCATTTCGTCTTTCCTCTTCCTCCGCCCCCTTCTTTCCCAAGTCCGTCCCCCCTCCACCGCCTCCACCTCCCTGTGCTCCCCGCGCGCCTAAGGCCGGCGCCGTCATGGCGCGCTAGCCACGTCCTGATCCGCCCGGCGCATTTCTCTCCGTCGCCGTGCCTGCCTGCCGGCCGGCGAGCATCCTTGCCATGGGCAAGGGCTCGACGGAGCCCGAGGCCGCCGTGCTGCTGCACGGCGACCTGGACATCCGCATCGTGGAGGCCAAATGCCTCCCCAACATGGACATCATGTCGGAGCGGATGCGCCGGTGCTTCAGCGCCTGCGGCGGTGGCGGCGGCGCGGAGGCGTGCGGCGGGGACCGCCGCCCCGCTCCCGCTCCTCCCGACACCCTTCGCGGCGGCGGCGGCGGCGGCAGCAGGTCGGCGAAGAAGAAGATCATCACCAGCGACCCCTACGTCTCCGTCTGCCTCGCCGGCGCCACCGTCGCCCAGACCCGCGTCATCCCCAACTCCGAGAACCCCCGCTGGGAGGAGCACTTCCGCGTCGAGGTCGCGCACGCCGCCGCCCGGGTCGAGTTCCACGTCAAGGACAACGACGTCTTCGGCGCGCAGCTCATCGGCGTCGCCTCGGTCCCCGTCGAGAAGATCGCCGCCGGGGAGCTCGTCAGCGGCTGGTTCCCCGTCGAGGGGCACTGCACCAACTCCCCGAGGCCGGCGCCGGAGCTGCAGCTCTCGATTCGATACGAGCCGATTCAGGACAACCCGCTGTACAAGGATGGGGTGGGCGCCGGCCCTGGGTACTCCGGCGTGCCCAACGCCTACTTCCCTCTCCGGCGAGGAGGGCGTGTCACTCTCTATCAGGATGCCCATGTCGCCGATGGCAATCTACCTGAGATTGAGATAGATGGTGGCAGGATTTACGAGCATGGCAAGTGTTGGGAGGACATTTGCCACGCCATTATCCAGGCTCATCATCTGGTTTATATGGTCGGATGGTCAATTTATCACCCTGTCAAGCTTGTGAGGGAGCCTACCAAGCCATTGCCTGGTGGAACACCGTCAACCCTTGGGGAGCTTCTCAAGGGAAAAGTTCGTGAGGGAGTCCGCGTTGTGGTGTTGCTTTGGGATGACAAGACGTCGCATGACAAATTCCTTCTGAAAACGGTATGATTGCTCTTTATTGTAGAAAAGCCTATTATGAACTTCCTACAAGTGACAATAACAGTGGTTATTACTATCTAATGTTCTTAAATAGTTACTAACAAACAGAACCTGTAATCTGTATGTAGTAGGATTGTTATACTGCTTCTTACAATTTTATACTGTTCAGTTAATCCTATCCTGCAAATCTTCATTTGTCTTTTCGTTGAAGAATAGTCTGATAGAAATATTTTAGGTTGAATGCAGGACGGTGTCATGCATACACATGATGAGGAAACTAGAAGGTTCTTCAGGCATTCAGGTGTATATTGTGTACTGGTTCCTCGTTATGCCAGTAATAAACTCAGCATTTTCAAGCAGCAGGTGAGGGTTCCTAGCCAATGTACTGCTAAAATTAACTGCCTTTTTACTGCAAGTATCTGCAGATTTCTACAGAAAAATTGTTACCGCGAGAAACATTTCCTGAAAGTTCATGTACTTGATGATTATGTGATAGTTGCTGGTAAATCATAAGACAGTTTTCAACAAAATGGGAAAGGCTTACGGGCTGATTAATAGAGCGTGAAGATTTTGTGGAGTCCAAACACTAGATATTAGCACACTATGCAAGTTACTGTCAGCATGTGCATATTCTCAATGATAAGGATTTTCTTGATTTTCAGAAACAGAAAGAGAGTATATACACGCAACAAACTTCTCCCCAATAATTAGTGTATATGATTGAAAATCATGCTGTACGCTTGCTAATGTTAAGTTTTTTGCCCCTTCAGGTTGTTGGAACTTTATTTACACATCATCAGAAATGTGTGATTGTTGATTCACAAGCTGCTGGAAACAATCGTAAAATAACTGCTTTCATTGGTGGTCTTGACCTGTGTGATGGCAGATATGATACACCTGAACATAGGCTTTTCAAAGACCTTGATACTGTTTTCAAGAAGGACTTTCATAATCCTACATTTCCAGTAAGTTCATATGTTCATAATTCTTTTGATTTATAGACGTCCTAGTTCCTTTGCTCATGCCCCTTACCTAAAATATTCGAAATTAAAATGAAAAGAAGGTTTCAGTTAAATGTAGTGATAGCCACTATATACAGTATTACCAACTCTTATATCTTTAAAAAATTACACCAATGCACCCTTTTCTGATTTGCAGGTTAATTCCTATGGACCAAGACAACCATGGCATGATTTACATTGCAAAGTTGAGGGTCCTGCTGCCTATGATATACTGACAAACTTTGAACAGCGATGGAGGAAAGCTACAAAATGGAAAGTTAACCTTAAGAAAGTTGCAAGTTGGCGGTATGACACACTGATAAAACTAAACCGGATGTCATGGATTGTCTCACCAGCTACAGGTGAAGCGAATGCACATGTTTGTGAAGAGCGGGACCCAGAAAACTGGCATGTACAGGTGTCGTACTTAGTTTGGATCTTAGAAATGTTTCGGTAATGTCATGGATTGAACTATTTTGACTTATTTTAGTGTTTGGCTAGGTTTTCAGGTCAATTGATTCAGGATCCATAAAGGGATTTCCAAAGCTTGTTCAGGAGGCAGAGTCACAGGTTAGTCTCTTTGCCTTTCCATAGGGTGTGCATAATGCAACCATCAAAATTAATGTCCATTCAGTGCTTCTTTGATGACTGGCTATTTCTTTGGATGTCTTTTCCTACCTCATTTCTTCCGCAGAATCTTGTTTGTGCAAAGAATTTAAAAATTGACAAGAGTATACATAGTGCTTATGTGAAAGCCATCAGGTCTGCACAGCGGTTTATATACATTGAAAACCAGTATTTCATTGGGTCTTCGTTCTGCTGGCCTTCATGTAAAAATGCAGGTACAACTGCGTCTTTCAGATTGTCCCTAGCTTGTTTCATTTATTGCAGTCGAAGCTAATAAGTTAATTTTATTTTTGTTATTTGCAATTTTCTTTGCTTCGCAACCAGATATTACTTACATATTGGAAGTTTCATATACAGCGAAATTAAGTGTTATTTGCTTGAAATTATTTCATCCACACCACCATAGTAGATAGTTAGATGCCAAAATATTAAAGGAAATCTATCATGATATCAGGTGCGGATAATTTAATACCCATTGAGCTTGCCTTGAAGATCGCAAGCAAGATCAAGGCAGAGGAGAGATTTGCAGTCTATATTGTCATACCAATGTGGCCTGAAGGAATCCCAACCACAGCTCCTATGCAGCAAATACTCTTTTGGCAGGTTTGCTCCCTGGCCATCATGTTTATCACTCCATTATGAACTGAAACTAGACTCTGGAATAGAAAACCACAGCCCACAGACAAAGACAGTACTGACATGCTTTTTCTGGTAAGATAACCATGTTTCAATATGATTTTGTTTTGAAGGGTCAAACCATGTCTATGATGTACAAGATTGTCGCAGATACTCTTCAGAGCCAGGGTCTCCTTGACGCCCATCCACAAGATTACCTGAATTTCTACTGCCTGGGCAAACGTGAGCTTGCCGACGGTGACATCTTATCTCCGAAGACCTTATGCAGTGACACCTCTTCCCTGGTACGACGCAGCACGCTATCCACTAGCACCATATTCCTTGAGCAGAAACATACATTGGAACTGGAGTATGATGTTGTATTTTTTCTATTCCTGAAAACCTACAGCACCTGGCTCAGAAACTCCGGAGGTTCATGATCTACGTGCACTCCAAGGGGATGGTCGTCGACGACGAGTACGTCATCATCGGATCAGCCAACATAAACCAGAGGTCCATGGAAGGCTCCAGGGACACTGAGATCGCCATGGGCGCGTACCAGCCTCACTACAAGTGTGCTGGAAACACAGATCCTCCTCGCGGGCAGGTAAGTCAGAATGCAATATCACTGATCAGTTCCTCGCTCTATCACTGTCGGCATGAGATGAGAGAGAGCTCATAACAATCACTGCACCTGTATCAATGTCTCATTTCTTGTCTGCAGGTGTACGGGTACAGGATGTCGCTGTGGGCGGAGCACCTGGGCACGGTGGAGGAGTGCTTCTGGCGGCCCGAGACGGAGGAATGCGTGCGGCGGGTGAACGAGATGGCAGAGGAGAACTGGCAGAACTACGTGTCGCCGGACATGGAGGAGACGAGGGGGCACCTGCTGAGGTACCCGGTCGAGGTGGGCAAGGACGGCCATGTCGGGCCGCTGCCGGGGCACGAGTGCTTCCCGGACGTCGGCGGCAAGGTCCTCGGCACGCAGTCGTCGCTGCCCAATGCCCTGACCACGTAACCATGAATTACTTTAGCACACGGCGAGCCTCGTCTTTTCTTTCTTGATCGTAGCTAGGTGCTTTTTTTGTGCCAAATGTAAGGTGTAAATTTCATGAGTCTGTTTATGAATCATGAAAGATTTCAGGCACGAATATCTAGTATGCTAGTCTTACAAAACATGAACTGTTTCTGTCCCTATGATGTATCTGTCTGACAGATGTTGAGGTCAACATGCCATGGTCGTCTGACTGGCTCTGAAGAACAGCTAAGAGAGGCTGAAGGCATCCTGGTGCGCAGCGCACTGGGACTGTCAAAGTGTCAAGGCATCTATGCACTATCCGTAGGAAATTCGCCCTGTTCGTTTGGCTGGTGGCTGGTGGCTGGCGCTGGTTTTTGCTGAGAGAAAAACACTGCTGGTTGGTGGCTGGTGGCTGGCGCTGGTTTTCGCTGAGAGAAAAACACTGCTGACTCGCTGGAAACAATCCAAACGAACAGGGCGATTAGGAATAGGTCAACCAATCTGATGAATAATCTAAATAACTCTGAAATCATTGTCCAAGCACTGATAAGATTCAGACGTCTAAAACTGTAAGGTGCCTCGACAAAGGCACAAAACTCACTCTGAAATTCTGAACAACCTGAAGACGGATAATACTACCAACGTTTTGCGTTCATCACATGTTATCGATCTCATGATGAATTATATAAGAAGACAACACGGACAAATACAGACGACCATATGCAAATTTAAGTACATCATCTTTTTGTTGAGAGAGAAAGGCACAACAACTTAGATTCATGCAACACCATTGTAATCGTCAGTTACATGCTTGATGTCTGTCAACTTGAACACGCTTTCAGTAGAAAAGCAACTAGTTGTAACCCATGAGAAACGAGGGAAGCTGCTGGGGTTGCATCCAGTAGTGGCTCCCTTCTTGCTGTTGGTATAGCATGGCCGCCGCGCTTGCTTGACAAGTCGACGGTGAGTCGGGCCACAACCAAGTCGACGTTGTCTTGAGATACTGGATGATGTCGGAGATGGGGTCCTCCTCGGCGCCTGGCTGCTGCTGCTGCTCCATCTGTGTGCTCTGCTCCTCTTGGACAACGAACGCCAACTCCTCGCCGCTCGCCGGACGCCGCCGTCGTCTCCCCCTCCCCGACGGTAGCTTCTTGGGTCACCACCACGGGCGTCTCACCGCTTTGCTGCTGCAGGGCCAGAGCTTGTTGGCCTTCGACGTTGATTTCTGCCACCGCGGACGGCAGCAGGCCATACTCTGTCTCAACAAACTCGCTGCCTTGCTGATGCATGTCTTCCGCGCTTATTGGCTGCTGCTCCTGCTGCATCTCCTCGACGTATTGCTGCTGCTGCTGCATCAGTTGCTGCTCCTGCTCGACATATTGCTGCTGCACACCACAACCCACATCGGCGATCATCGGGTTGATCATGCCTTCTTGGTAGCAGGGCATCGGATAGTAGATGTTGTCCTGATGCTGCATCATCTGCTCGTGGATCATCTTGCTTGGTCTGGCCTCGGCGTGATCGCCGGCCGCCTTCCTCTTGGACGACGACGAGGTGGTGTTCTTGCTGGAAGAGGACGACGCCGACGACTTGGACTTCCCTTTCGCGAGAGACGAAGACGACCGGTAGACCTTGCACAGGACGTACTTGTCGCCGCCGGCGCCGCCGTGTTGCATCTGCATCGACACGTCGTCGTACTCGGTCATGCACCACCCCAGCCTGACGAACGAGCTGCCCTGTGATCCCTGCTGCTTCTTGCACCCGTATGACAGGTTGCAGAACGTGCCGCCTTGCGACCCCTCGACGTCCTTGGGGCGCGTCTCCGCGTGCCAGCAGGTGTTGTCGCCGCCGGCGATGATGGCGCGCTGCCTGTGGCCGCTGGCCTTGCCCTGGGTGTTCTTGTACCTCTTCTCGCAGTAGAAGTACCACACGCTGTTGTAGCCGTCTTGGGTCAGATCGGTTCCGGGCGCCGGGTCGAGGTCGGCGACGAGGTCCTCGGGAGCGGCGGAGCAGACGTCGACGCGGTGCACAAAGCGGTTGTCGACGGCTCCGGAGCGCAGGCCGCGCAGGAGGTCGATGAGCTCGCCGTCGCTGATCTTGCAGGCCATGGCGATCGACTTCGTTGAAGACTAGCTAGTTGTGTTGGCTCAGCGCGCAGACCCGCTGCCGGCCCTTATATATTGATTGATCAGGTAAGGTAGCGTCAAACTTGCGAGGTTCGTTCCATACCGTGTTCCCAATGGATCGGAAGTCCTACGTACTGTACGGCTAGTTTGACCTGTTGATTTGGGTTGCGTGGATCTTAACCATCGTTAGTTGTTTGATCGGAAGGAAGATAACTAACTGATCCCGATCGATGTCGGACACACAGCGAGCTGAGCCGGCCGGTCGCTGCCGCTGGGCCCTCCATACGATTCGCGTTGGCTAGGCTAAATGAAGTACGTATGTTCCAAATTAAACCAACATTGCTACGATCCGACTGCATTGCACTGCACTGCACCGGTGGTGCAGGGAGATGTATACGTTTCAGTAGCTACGATCCAAATAAGGTTCAGCTTCAACATTTTTTTTCTCAAATACGCAGGAGAGCTGCGTAAAAAGAACCGGAAAACTGTTATTCCAATTACAAAGAACTCCGAAGGAGTAAGAACTCACACTAACATCTGCTAAACAGAAACAACCTATAGCCGAAACTACTCCAGCTACTCTGGAACAAAACAACCTAAACCTACAAATCCCTTATTTTGGTCAGACAAAAATAAGACTTATTTGTAGAAGACTTATTGGTAACTAGAAAGCCCGACAAAGTCCGACAGGCTACTAAATCTACAGTTTTTTAATCCATAATCTATTTTTATAATTTTGTATTCAAATAATATTGTTTCAAAAAAAAAACCATTATGACCATGGACTCCTTGCTGGCTAGCTTGTACTCCGTATTTCGCCTCATGTTACCTTGAGTTATAAGGTGTAATAATATATGACAAAAGAGTAACCATGAAGAGCCATATATACCGAGAAGATGTTGGCTCGATGGAAACCTCTCAAAATTTTGAAGTTCGTACAGAACATGAAAGGAGCAGCAACTCCAGAGCGACGCTATCTCAAACAGGTGACGTGTATACCATGCTGAGACTCTGCATGCATAGGTGAGGTGGAAATGGTGCCAGTAACCATGCCGGTTGCTCAACATTATTGGCTACTTCTTCATCTCGCGTTCTGCTCAACGGTGTCCCGGGGAAAAAAATTCAAACATGCAAGGGGCTTACAACAAGGGGACCCGCTTTCGCCAATGCTATTTATCCTAGCAATCGACCCACTCCACAAGATGATTGAGTTGGCAGCAGGAGATCATCCATCCGGTTCTTCCAAGAGCGGCAAAGCTCCGATGCTCGTTGTACGCAGATGATGCGGCGGTTTTTACCAACCTAGACAGAACAGAACTCCAGCACCTAACCCGCCTGCTACAGCTCTTTGGAAATTGCTCGGGTTTAAAGGTCAATCTAAACAAAACGAAGATTTATCCTATCAGGTGCGATGCAGAGACTCTAACAGATACCTTGGCTGATTTCCCGGGCAAAATTTGCATCTTTCCAGGAAAATACCTTGGACTTCCTCTCCATTTCCGCAAATTAAGAAGATTAGAAGTAATGCCCCTCATCGAGAAGATAGGATCAAGGCTCCCAGGTTGGAAAGGGCGCCTACTTTCAACAGCAGGGAGAGAAACACTAGTTAAAGCTGTGCTATCCTCACAGCCGATATACCATCTTATCGTTTTCCCGATGCATAAATGGCTGGTTAAACAAGTTGATAAATTACGGAGGAGCTTTCTATGGAAAGGGGAGGAGCCAGAGAGAGTTAATGGTGGTCACTGCTTGGTAAAATGGCCAACAGTTTGTACTCCAAAAGACCTTGGCGGGCTAGCAATTCTTGATTTGGAAAGACTCGCGAGAGCACTTCGACTTCGATGGTGTTGGTATCGGTGGAAAAATGAGGACAGTCCCTGGGCGGGGATGGACATCCCGTGTGATAAATTTGACAAAGAGCTATTTCATGCATCAACGATAGTAACAATGGGCAGACGGGACAAAGCCAAGTTCTGGCATGATAGCTGGCTCAATGGTTAGGCCCCAAAAAATTTGGCACCACATGTCTTTAGTAAGTAGGGATGCAAGTGGGTACCCAATGGGTTTTTTGGGTCAGACATCTTAGTTCATTTTACCTTCTAAATAAGTTAGCATGACATGCCATTCTAGTTCATTTTTCTAAGTTTTGGGTCGACCCGATGACCCAAAAGTAATCATAGTTGCATCCCTATTAGTAAGTCACGATGAAAGAACTTTACTGTGCAAAAGCCCTAAACGACCACTTTTGGATCCGTCAGCTCAACAATCTAAACACAACACCAGAGCTTACGGAATACACAGAATTGTGGGAACAAATCCACCTCCTACAGCGATACCCAAATGCAGCAGATGAGATTAAATGGCGATGGACACAGGATGGTGAATATACGACGAAAAGTGCCTACCGTATTCAGTTCGTAGGCCATATATCCAAACCCAATTTTGCACCGATATGGAGAGCTCGAACAGAACCCAAATGCCGCTTCTTATGGATCCTCCTGCACAGAAAAAATCTGACAGATGACAATCTTGAGAAGCGAGGATGGCCACATAGCTCCTTATGTCGACTCTGTTATTTAGAACAAGAGATGCCGATTCACCTTTGCAAATGTTGCCCCTTCATCATTGAGGTGTGGGACAAACTGACGTATTGGCTCGATCTGCAGCACCTCCCGGGACCAACCTCGGCAACATCGATTAATGCATGGTGGAAGAAAGCCAGAAGAAAAATTGCGAAGGATAACCGAAGGGATTCCGATGGCCTCATGATATACCTGTGGTGGAACATCTGGACAGAGAGAAACAGGCGTACTTTCAGCCAAGAGGCAAAGACGGTAGAAGAGGTGGCCCTCCTGATAAAAGAAGATGCCCTTCAGTACACCAGAGCAACGACCTTTCTTTCGTCCAGGAGGGCTTGCTTAGTTGCTTTTTAGTTGCTTTTTAGTGGCTCGGTAGTTGCTTTCTGTTGTTTTCTTTGTTTTTTCCTTTTGGATGTCCATGGTCTCCTACAGTCCTACCTTAGGGTGGACAGGGTGGAGAGTCTGGTTGTATTTCTTTGTTTGTTTCGTTTTTACCTTTCTCTCTTCTAATAAAAATTACGGCAATTCTCTTGCCGTTCGGTTAAAAAAAACCATGCCGGTTGCCGGAGCATCGTGCCCTGACTGCTGGAGATGTTGAAGAAGAGCAGCTGCATCTGCAGGAGGAGGGCCTGACCACCTGAGCAAGCTCATCAGATGGAAGAGCAGGCGCAAGTGGACGACGGGGGGAAGGAAGATGAGGAGACGGGCGATGCAGGTTCTGACAGAAATGCTCGGACACATTTTTCTGGAAGGGAGGGTTGTTGTGGACGGTGCTCATGATTCCCGCGAAAGATCCAATGGTGGAGTTTCTCTAGCGACTTGGACGAATGAGGGAGCGGATCACTAGCGGTGGTTCGTTCTTTGAGATGGGATTTCGGCCCGTGCAGCTCCCCGTGCCTCCTTGATGAGAGAGGACGATCAACCTTGCTGCTACGGGTTGTGACCTTACTTTTTTTATTTTTCTCTTTTTCTCTATTGTTTATGTTTCTATTCAACAAAAATATTTTTTTGTTTCGTTTTCTATTTTCATCTCTTTTGTTTTATCTTTTCTGTTCTCTTTTCTTCTTTTTTTTTTCCAATTTGGTAACCTTACCTTTTCTTCTCATTTTTCCAATTTGTCTTTTCTTTTTTTTTATTTTTCACTATGTGTACATACTTTTGTCACCTTTAAGATTTGAGAATAATTGTCTTTGATGTGAACATGTTCATTCCCCATGTACGATAATCTGATATATCAGTTGCAGCCTATGGTCCTCAAATGAACAGCAACCAAAATTTTCAGTTCAATTGCAAGATAAAAGGTTTTGCTTCCATGCAGCGCTGCTGCTGCGGCAGCAATTGCAATTTTTTTTCCCTATGGGATTGATTTATCTCCGGTACGGTGTGTGCATTAGTGGAGCATCAAGAAGTTAGCTATCTACGTATATGTACTGCATTTTATATGTTTCATCAGGGCATCAAAAAGGAGAAAACAAGAACCGGATTTACAGATGGAAATCACCAAGTCACCGATGCAAGATGGAAATGAATGAGGCTGCTACAATGCGGAGCCTGATCGACAGGCACCTTCATCGTACATGCAAGGATGTACGCTACTCCAAGGGGAATCATCGAGATGGGGAGGGCGGCGGGCATGCAGTACGTGGAGAGGGGGCACGCCGCGGTGGACATCGCCGAACGCCGACACCACAAGCCGGAGCTAGCGGAGGTCCGCTCGAATGCCGATCCATCTGTCAGGGGCGCGCGCATGTGGCGGATCTAGTTTCTAGGTTCTGGACTCTGGATCTAGGGGATTTGGGAACAGCCGGCTGACTACTATACTTGCTCGAAAAGTTCCATGATGATAGTGTGTCTTTTGTAGCCTTTTTTGATAAAAGAAAGGTAGTTTGGGTGTAGCTGAAGCGTCTGCGCCGGACATGGACAAGATGTAAGTGATCGCGCCGTCATGTGGCGGTGCCTGCCTTGTACGTGCCTTGTCTCCCATGTCAGCATGTGCCTCCTCTCTCTCTCTCTCTCCTTATTAGTGGTCACGGACGCGACGCGACCCTCCAGAGGCATTGTTCTTTCGCTGAAGTTTTGGTGTGCAAAATACAAATGGAAATGAAAGACATCATGTGCGCGGGCCGAGGAAAGGAAAAAAAAGGCAACCATCGTCCTAGGCTAGCTTTGTTTTTTCGCCCATCACCTATATCAATCCATAACAGTAGGAATTTAAGATACGGAGTAGCAACTAAATCCACTGCCATATTTTATAAAGGTGATAATATAGCCGGTTCATATAATAAGTTAGCTGTTAGATCGGCTACTAGAATGGTTGAATTAATAGTTAAATAATCACTGTTTGCTTGTTGATTGGCTCATGGGAGCCCTTGTTTAGATGTAAAATTTGGAGGTTGAATTTGCCTCTTATACTGCGTGTGTCATTGTAGCATTTCGTTTGTATTTGTGAAAAAATTATCCAAAAATTGATTAATTATGCTCAAATGTTCGTCTTGGAGTACAACAAAACTGTGCAATTAGTTTTCTTATTTCATCTACATTTAATATTTCATACATGTGCCAATATTTTGATGTGATGAGAATGTTTTTTTGCATAGTAAACTTTAAGGATGAAATTTAGGATCCTCAGCTTTTGTATGGATTCCTGTGTCTCAGCCGGGGCCTCACCAACAGCCCGCCTCATACCCTCTCTCTCCTGTTCTCTCCCCTCCAGCTCAGATGTTGTTGACGTGGACTGCTATTCAGCCGGCTGACAGAGCACCATAATACTTGCTCCTAGGAAACCACACTGCATGGCTGTGTTTAGTTTCAAAAAGTGTAGGAGAAAGTTTGAAAAAATGTCACATCGGACACTGTAGTGTACTGTAGCACCTTTCGTTTGTTTGTGGTAAACATTGTCCTATCATGATCTAATTGGGCTCAAAAGATTCGTCTCGTCGTGTACATCAAAACCATGCAATTGAACAACGTACATATTGGCTTATAGCACGACAGCCAATTATTGTCCGCATCAGAAAAATGAAAATGTATATGCACGAGCACGAACACGAATTGAAGACCCTATTATAGCTAGTTTTGCTTCTTCTTTTTTTGCATGTCTCGGTTGTAGTTTTTCTTTATTCTTTTTTTTTGCGGGTAATATATATTGGGTGGGGTGGGGTCGTAATTTTTCTTACTATATATAGGGCCCAAAACCCCAAAGTCCGTCATTTGGTTCGATCTGAACCAGCTAGATAGATAATCCTTAATTAAAAAAAAAGATAAAAGCGTGCGCGTGATGACTGCTTGATCCATGAACAACAACTGATCGAGAACAGAACCAGACGACAGAAGAGAGAGCGAGCATATTATATCATCATCTCGATCACGTTAATTCAGCGAGGGCGATGCATGCAGCATGCATATATGGATTCCGCCGGCCCGTGGATCTTGACGTCTTGTGGACCCGAACCTAAGGTCCTAAGCCATGGTACTTTGTCAATAAGTTACATACTCAACATGGATCATTTCAAGAGCAAATACGTCTTTAATTTCCTCCTAATCTTCAAATGAAGTTGGTGTTTGGGTCACGCGTCTGCATGCACGTACACTTCGATCAGTGGAGACAAAAGTTAACAAAAAAGAAAAAATCGTGCACGCATGCATATACTATATATATGTGCTCAAATGTTCACGAGGCCCTTGGCCTCAAGATCGTCGTAGATATGAGCGAATTCCACCATCTTGTCGACGATCTTCTCCTTGCATTTGTTGGTCTCGACGTGGCGCCACAGGTGCGAAGTACCGTTGGCACCCTTGGCGCTCAGCTCCTGACGGCACCGCTTGCAAATTGCCTTGTCCTCGCCGGGGGCGGAGGCAGGCCGGAGATCGAAGTGAAGCTCAAAGACTGGGGAAGAACGCTTCCGTCTGGGGTGGGTGCGGGTGGATGGCGGCGCAGACGACGCTGCTGCATCACCGTCGTCACCGGGGCGGACGACGACGTACGGAGCGGGGCTGCTTGCCATGGTCGGTGCAGGGGTTTCTAGTGGTGTACGTGTGGTTAAGGGTCTCGATCTCTAGTGGTGGCGCGCGTGTGCCTGGCCTCTCTAGTGTGAATCATGGGCATATAGCTCTCTACCTTTATATAGAGATCGAGAAAAAGAGCTAACGTCGGATATAATAATAATAATATTACTAGCACTATTGTATAATGAAGGAGTAGTCGATCGGGGGCAGATTCTTAATTCTATCCGGCCTTAGCTTCCACATTGGGATCGCGCTGGATCTGTGTACTTATGCATCCCCTGGCGGCACGGGCCGTGTACGTGTAAGAAACAAACCAAGCACGAATCTTTATATATAGTGTAGATGCGCTACGTACTAAGCTAGTATGCGACATTTCATCCTCTTGGCTTTATTGTCCGCTACCCCGGCCCGCGGCCCGTTCAAGCACAGTATTCCACCTTCACAATTTTCACTAGAATAATGCACGGCGTTGCCGTTCCTGTGAACTGCTAGGAGACGGGAGCAGTCCTCATCTCATTGTGTCGAATATTTGTATGAGTCTGGTTAGGACCAGAATTTGGGGTTGCACTTGACAAAACTGAATCCACGTGCTGCTGATGTACTTGTCGGGCATCGCCGTGCGTGGGCAACGCGAGGAGTTGTGTTCACGAGCGACGAAATACCGTCCACCCCTGGTCAACGTTCTGGCCCTGGCCGGCCGTGGCAAGGACGCCCGCCGTGGCTCGCCGGAGAGCCCCGCGCCGCAGCCCGTGTCTCTCCATCCACGCCGTCTGTTACCGGCCGGGTCTGTTCCCGCGCAACAACCTGCTCGCCGCGCACTCCCGCTGGGACGACGACGCCTTCTCCTAGAAGGCTGGAACACGCGTGTCGCGCGCGCGGGAGTTTTTTTTTTTTTTTTTCCATTCCTCGGCTAAACGAATAAATAAAAAGTTCCAGAATTGTCCTCTGAACATGCGTGAAGCAATGGTTCAGTGAGACTCGTGCATTTGAGTAGCAATGATCCCAGCTGAAGTTTATATTTTGAACTAGAAGAAAATGATAGTGGCAGTGTGCTCTGATCGTTTTCTTTCCAAAACAGGGATTGTTGATGTCCGCACATGATGTCTATCTGATCAGATGTCGAGGTCAACGTGCCTTGACAAGCCACAACAAATTTCACTTACCACTAACAACGGCGCAGAGATGGTTGACTGGCTCTGAAGAACAGCTAAGGGCCCATTTGGGAACCCCCAACCCCGCCGGGAACCCCTCGTTTTCCCGGGGTGCCTACCCCGCGTGGAATTTGGCCCCGGGCCAATTTTTTCTGCCTTTTGGGAGCCCATAACCACGGGGCGGTTGACCCGATCCGCCCGTTTTCCCCGGGGCGAGCCCTCCCCACCTCGACACATCGGGCGCGGCTTCCCCGTCGCGACTCGCCGCCTCCCGCGTCGCCACTCGTCGCCTCCCTCGTCCAGCCGTTGCCGCGCAGGTGCTGCTTCGCCTCCTCATCCTGCGCCGCCGCTCCGCCTTGCCGTCCTCCGCCCCTTCCCCGACTCCGCAGGTGAGTCCGGCCTCCGCCCGCATCGATCTGCCCTCCTTCCCCCGCTAGGGTTTCTCCTGTCCTCTCCTCACTTCACACCTTTTCTTGTAGAAGATCTTGGGAGCACGACCAGGAGCAGCGATGCTCCATTGACTCATCCACCCCTCCGACAAGAAGGAACCTCCTTCCCAATCGAGCAGTGAAGAAGCTCCCTTCCGGGCCAATCTTCCCCCCAGTCATCAGTCACCTTCATCCAAGGTTACCACTTCCCGGTTAACACAACCCCTCTCTGGTCTTAAGTTTATTTTAGATCTCTGATTATCTTGGCATTTCTCTAAGAAAAACTGCAAGATTTGTTAGTGGATTTAGTGAGATGAGCCATGGCTGATGGCTAGAACTATTTTTGTTATTATATTAGTGGATTCAATGAGATGAGACAAGGATAATACTATTTAGATTAGCAATTATCATCTACTACTGTTTCTAAACTGTTTTCTTTTACCATTTTGTGATGCGTCAGTCCGTTGTACAAAATAGAACACATGAGATGATATGTGCGTAACTGAATATCCAATTGCCTGTAGCAGGAAAGAGATATATGATTCACTGGTGTCTCTGATTGGACCTGATGCAGCACTAGTATGTATTATTAGGATGCGTGCATAACAACACAGCAATCCTTGGACCATCCACAAATTCATTGAGATGAGCCATGGCTAGGACTATTTCGATTATCCTATTGCACTGCAGCACTAGTGCTGTGCTTTCATGCAGCAATCCTTGGCTAGTGTTTCATGCAGCACTACAGTTTCAGTGAAAGAAATGCCATCAGTGCTGTGCTTTTTTGAATGGGTGTGGTGCCCTTCTTCAGGTAGCCAACAGCCAGTCAAAAAATTCAGCACATAGTTGGATTCAGTACAATATATAGCCAACAACAGAAAAAACATGTAGTTCATTTGCGTTCCAAATAAATTTGTGGTGAGCCTTGCATGGAGAGCATGATTGCCTCATGTTACAAATTTTTTGTGAGCCTTCTGTGATGTCTTAGGTTGGTTTGCAGAATTTTTCTTTGTTGTATGAATTGGTTATATTCTGGTGAACAACTTGTCCATTGTTACTTGTTGCTTCAATGTTTCATACTTTCATATTGGCTAGATAGTTTACCGCAGTAGTTTACAAAGTTGTCCATATTTGGCATGTATGTTTATGGTTCTGAATTGCATACTTCTATATTCTATTGCTGCCATGGCAGGCATATTTTGGAATCTGAACAAACATAGATAGATATACCATGTTGGCAGTCACCTGCATCTGCAGGTTTCGTAAAATAACATTCATTTACTATTTTAGCTTCCTGTTAGTATACCTGTTAGTATATATGGTCTAGAATTTTCAGTTTTGGTGCTTGCCCTTTCAGAGACAAGTTAATAACTAAAGCATGGTGGTCACACACTAATATCTGCAGCCATATTTCAGTTCATTTTTATTCTGCTAATTTTACTAGAGCTCTGGTATATAGAACCACACTTGCCCACAATTTGGGACAACTCCCCTGAGTTGCTCTTTGAGCGTTTTAACTGATGGTACCTTCTGTTTGGACTCTCATTCTTTTCACTGATGCAGCAAGAGGTCTTTCATTTTTGGCATTTGTATAGCTCAATGATTGTCTGAAATAGAATAATCTTAGCCATGTAATCAGTTTACGCTAATCATCTTAGACATTTTGTGATAGAGTAAGGATTACCAAGTAACTAATTTTCTAGGATTCTATGGTGATTTTGAGCTTAGTGTTAAAATATTTAACTGCATGTTTCTCAGGGACCATCATTGCTGCCCAAGTATTAACTATGGATTTCTCAAATTTGAGTGATGAAAAGCATGAAGAGAAGAAAGGAAAATGTTGAGTGAAGGTCCTTGCTTCCTTTTAAGTTGAGTAGCTGCTTAAACAATGCGGCATCTGATCCTTTTTATCTCTCGGAGGATCACAACGTTGTCTTATTCACACAGCTTGTTGATATGTATTTTATTGCACTTTTTGTACTATTAACAGACTTGTTGATGTGTAATTTGTGAACTTGTTGGTATGTGTTCTAAATAAGCCAAAAACGTGTATGAAGCTTCGGACAATACATGAGACAAATTTGTGAATTCATATGTGTTTCAAATAAACAAAAAAGCTTGCCAAACCGATCGGCTACAGCAGCCACCCGAGTATCGGAGGGAGCTAAACAGCGACGGGGTGAGGGGAAGCCGCGCCCTGCGGGTACCGGGAACTCGGATGTCACGAAAAATCCCCGTCGGGGTTGATGTGCCCGGGGCAGTTCTGTCCCCTGCTGCCAAAGGGGCCCTAAAAGAGAGGGCAAAGAACATCCTGATGCGCACTTGGATTGTTAAAGGCAGAGCCCCCGGTACGTTGTTAGCTAATCCATGTCCATGTGATTAGATTGACCAAACTAGATAGTCCGAGACTCTGAATACTCCAAACTCACTGTCCAAGTAATGATACATTCAGACGTTAATTAAAGGCATAAAACGCACTCTGAATAGTGAATACTCTGAAAGAGGACGCATCGCCTCGTTCTTGCGTCGTCAACACATGAAAGTCGGAAGATGGCCGAACAGTGGCTCGCTTCGTATTGGCATGGCATTGCATGCAGTCACACTTGCTTGCTTGACAACTCGTCGGCGGTGCGTTCAGCCACAACGAACGCCCTAGACCATCGCCTCCGGCTCCCGCCCCTGGACCCGTCAGCCTACGCCGGCCTCCTCCGGTCCGCGTCGCGGGGCCGGTCGCTGGTGCTGGCCGGTCGCTGGCGCTGGCCAGGCTTGCGCACTCCCACATGCTCCGCGCCGGCTACCTCCCGGACCTCTTCCTGCGCAACAACCTGCTCGCCGTCTACTGCCGCTGCGGAGACATGCGGCACGCGCGCCTCCTGTTCGACGGAATGCCGCGCCGGGACGCCGTCTCCTGGAACACGCTCATCGCCGGGTACTCCAGCCAGGGCTCCGCGCGCCTGGCGCTCGGCGCGTTCCGGGACGCGCGGCGCGACAGTGCCGTCGCCGTGGATAGGTTCACCTACGCCGCGGTGCTGTCCACGTGCGGCGGCGCGAAGGACGGGAGGAGCGGCCGGGCCGCGCACGGGCTGGCCGTGGTGAGCGGGCTTGCGCGGACCGCGTTCGTGACCAACTCGGTGATTGACATGTACGCCAAGTGCGGGATGATTGACGAGGTGAGGCTGGTGTTTGATCGGGCGGAGGAGCGGGATGAGGTCTCGTGGAACCTGCTGCTGTCGGCGTATGCACGGATGGGGTGGCCAGAGGTGGCGGTGAATGTGCTTGTATGGATGCACCGGTCAGGGGTGAAGCTGGACGCTTTTGCTCTGGGTGGGATCCTGAAGGCTTGTTCCGAGCTTGAAGATTCAGAGGATGTTCGCACAATGCTGCATGGTTGTGTGGTCAAGGTTGGCTTGGACTTGAATGTGTTCGTAGGGAGTGCGATGGTGGACATGTATGCGAAGAACGGTGGGTTGGAGGAGGCTGTTAAGGTGTTTCATTGCATTCCAGACCAGAGTCTTGTGATTTACAATGCCATGATATCAGGGTTTGCTCGGTTAGGTAATGAGCCATGCCCTGAGACTAGAATTGAAGCAGTCAGGCTTTATGCAAACTTGCTGCAGAGGAGGATAAGACCTTCTAAGTTTACGTTCAAGAGCGTGCTTGAAGTCTGCAATTTAACCAATGCGGTGCGATGTGGGAGGCAGATACATGCCCGTGTTATCCTCAGTGGGTTCGAAGACGACGACTTCATTGGAACGAGGTCTTTTACGGTACCTTATACCACTAAATGGTAGTATATGGTATATAGAAGATAATTAAGATGGGTAACTTGGTAATTTATACGCCCATATATTATTGAACTGTTCTCAAGCACAGATGTGTTCGCTGGCCTCCGCCGTCATCTCAAATCGATCCAATTCCCGTTCCGAGGCGCATGGCCGCCGGCACCGGCTCGTCCCAGCGGCCGCCGCCCCTGTCCACACCTGCAGATCGCGTTCTCCTCTACCGCCATCCCAGTGCGCCCGTTTGTCCTTCGGCATCTCCCACCAGGGGAGAAGGCCGCAGCCGGCTGCAAGTAGCGCTCGGCGTGCGAGGCAGCCTCGGGCACCGGGCTGAATTTTCAGAACATTTAGCGCCTAATCTGCTCTGTGTGCATGCAACTGGTTTTGTGCGGCCAATGTTTTATTGCTTTTTAATTAATTGTCATCTGAACTACTAGCAACCGAGTTATATGTCCAGATTTTGCATCAACTGAGTATGAATTTGTCTATCGAGATTGTTAGTCTGTTTCAACTGAGTATGACTCTAAATCAGAGCGATGCAACAGAACAATAATCTGGACTTTATGTTATTCAAACATTTAAACCCAATGCAAATTGACGAGCGTTCTTCCCACATCACTACAAGCAGTGCCAAAATCCACAACATCGGCGGTGCGCATCGCGGAGGAGCTCCATGAACGCTCCTCGGCTCCGGGAACGAGCAGCATCCCGAGGGCGGCCGCGTTCCCAGACGCATCGCCGATGACGCACCTCTACCGCAATTCGGGGACACAGCTGTTGACACAGAAACGCGCCAACACACTCGAGATCTCGCAGAACACGCAGCAAGGCCGTCACCACGGCCAACACCCGGTCTCCCTCGAGAAACCGGTCAGACCGGTTTACAGAACCGGTCAGACCGCTTTCTGACAGGAGGTCGCGAAGACCTAGAAACTCAAGCTCGGGAGGGACCCCGTCGGAGCTCAAGCAATCTAGGGTTGCTCTAGGGTCGGCAGGCCACCTAGAACGCCTTAGTACGTCGCGGAGACGAGCAAAGGATAGCAATTAGGGTTGGAAAAGTGTTTAGGGTTTGAGAGATAAAAGTAAAGGACAAATATGTTGATTCGATTGGAATATGGATCTATCTCAATCGGCCTTCTAGCCTTTATATTTATAGGCCGGGGAAGTCTTACCCCTCATGAGTCGGTTACAATATGGGATTAAACTCGGAATCCTAAACCTACTCGAACTACATACACAAACCGGTCTGACCGGTTGGGCAAACCGATCAGACCGGTTTGTCCCTGGTGGCTGCCAATTTTGGCTGTCAACACATGCCCCCCTGCGTTTTTAGTGAACTTAAGAACTAAAAAGCAATATGCAAGCAATTACAACTCAGGAGCTAAAATTTATGCTAAGGGCGATATCCAAAAATCTATCGGCCATTAATCTTCATGCATCTTGCCAAACACTTGGATAGAATTTATTCAAATATCTTCCGTTGATAGCTCTAGGCAAATGATCTCCTTGCAATGTCTCCAGCATATAAGAATTCCCAAAAATAACTTTGATCACTCTATATGGTCCTTCCCAACTTGGTGACCATTTACCGAACTTGTTGTTTTTTGTCCCAATAGGCAAGATCGTCTTCCAAACAAGCTCACCAATCTGAAAATATTTCCCTCGTACCTTCTTATTGTAAGCTTTAGCAACCCGAAGCTTGTCTTTCTCAATTTCTTTCAAAGCCTTCAATCGCTTGTCAGTCACTTCGTCAATGTTGTCCATCATTAAATTATGATAATCAACAACATCAAGGTCATTTTGCTTAGCCAACCTATAAGCATCCAGATTCACCTCAACAGGTAAAACGGCCTCTTGACCATACACAAGCTCAAAAGGAGTAACTTTAGTAGCACCATGTCTAGATATACGATGAGCCCACAACGCTTCGGATAAAACTTCATGCCATCTCTTAGGACTTTCTTCTATCTTTTTCTTGATTAATCTAATCAAAGTCTTATTACTTGACTCGGCTTGTCCATTAGCCTGAGCGTAATATGGAGATGAATTGAGCAACTTAATTCTATAGGATTCGGCGAATTCACGTACCTCTTTAGACATAAACGAAATACCTTGATCCGTTGTCAAAGTTTGAGGAATAATATTTTGCGTAACAAACCCAATTACCTCTCGATGTGTCATATTCTTCAATGGAATCGCTTCGGTCCACTTAGTAAAATAATCCGTAGCAACCAACACGAAACGATGTCCTTTTGATGATGGAGGATTAATTTGTCCAATAAAATCCAATCCCCAACCTCGGAACGGCCATGGCTTAATAATAGGATGCATCAATGCAGCAGGAACAAGTTGCAAATTTCCAAACTTCTGACATTCCTCACATCATTTGTAATATTTGAAACAATCCGCCATCATAGTAGGCCAATAAAAACCGGCTCGTCTAAGTAACCACTTCATCTTTGGAGCCGATTGATGTGTACCACAAATACCTTCATGAACCTCAGCCATGGCAACCTTGGCCTGATCCGAGTCAAGACATTTTAACAACAAATCTTCGGCGTTTCGACGATAAAGTTCATCGCCAAGTAAAATATACTTAAACGATATTCGCCGAATATTTCTTTCTGCACCACGACCAGGATCTCTCAAATAAGTAATTTCTATCTTTTTCTTAATCAATTTGATGAAGATTTTATTACTTGACTCGGCTTGACCATTAGCCTGAGCATAATATGGAGATGAATTGAGCAATTTAATTCTATAGGATTCGGCGAATTCACGTACCTCTTTAGACATAAACGAAGTACCTTGATCCGTTGTCAAAGTTTGAGGAATACCGAATCTATGAATAATATTTTGAGTAACAAACTCAATCACCTCTCGATGCGTCATATTCTTCAAAGGAATCGCTTCAGTCCACTTAGTAAAATAATCCGTAGCAACCAACACGAAACGATGTCCTTTTGATGATGGAGGATTAATTTGCCCAATAAAATCCAACCCCCAACCTCGGAACGGCCATGGTTTGATAATAGGATGCATCAATGCAGCAGGTACTGATTGTAAATCTCCAAATTTCTGACATTCTTCACATCCTTTATAATACTTGAAACAATCCGACATCATAGAAGGCCAATAAAAACCGGCTCGTCTAAGTAACCACTTCATCTTGGGAGCCGATTGATGCGTGCCACAAATGCCTTCATGAACTTCTCCTATAGCAACTTTGGCCTGATCTGAGTTCAAACACTTCAAAAGTAGATCTTCGGCGGTTCGACGATAAAGCTCATCGTCAAGCAACATATATTTAAATGATAATCGCCGAATATTTCTTGTTGCACCACGACCAGGATCTTTCAAATAAGTAATAATAGGCATTCTCCAGTCTTGATCTTCATCCTTGGAGTTATTAGCATCATCCAAGGAATTTTTGCCGCTGTCAGGAGACGAAGCGGTCAGACCGGTTTTCAAACCGGTCAGACCGGTTCTGGCGGTCAGACTGGTTTGAGAAACCGGTTGGACCGGTTCGTCCAGAACCTGCACCTCGGCTTTTGATTGCATCGGTTTTTGAAGATAGAAATACTTCTTTGCAACCATATAACCAGATGCTTTCTGAGCCAGAGTATTAGCCTTACCATTTTCCTCTCTTGGAATGTGTTTGATAGTAAATTCATCAAAAGAAGCAATGATATCAAGGCATCTATTAAGATATGCAGTTAGTAAACCATTATAACATTGGCATACCTTAGATACTTGCTGTACCACCAGGAGTGAATCACCAAAAGCTTCAACATGCTTTATTCCCATATCTTGCAAAAATTCCAAGCCGAATAGAAGAGCTTCATATTCAACTTGATTATTGGTTCGCTTTTCCTCCAATCGGTTTGAAAACTCAAAAACGGCACCACTTGGTGATATAAAAACAGTACCGATTCCTTGTCCATCATTGCAAACCGATCCATCAAAGTATAATTTCCATGGTGTACAAGCAACATAGCCGACGTCGAAATCACAAGTATCATCAATCCGATGTTCAACAATAAAATCAGCTACAATTTGGCCTTTCAAAGATTTTAGAGGTTCACAAGCCAAATCATACTCAACTAAAGCATAAGCCCATTTACAGACTCTTCCACTAGAAATCGGTTTTTGCATAAGCATAATTTTTCAATAAAAGTATACCTTGTTTCTGCATTAATGAGCCGTCGGCTTATATAAGCAATCACATACTCCTTAGCATCAATTTCTTGAGTCAAAACAGCTCCAATAACTCTTTCTTCAGCCGCCACATAAAGTCTGAATGGAACCCCTCTTTTAGGTGCCCTAAGCACCGGCGGTGAAGATAAATATTCCTTAATCTTCTCAAAAGCTTCTTGCTGTTTTGCCCCCCAAGTGAAATCGGCTTCATTCTTTAACCGAAGTAAAGGAGTAAAAGCATCATCTTTTCCAGACAAGTTAATTATAAACCTTCTCAAGAAATTTACCTTGCCTAGAAATTTCTGTAAATCATGCTTGCAAGTAGGAGCTTCGACTTTCTTCATAGATTCAATTCTCTTGGGATCCACCTCTATGTCGTTTTCATGAATAACGAACCCAAGAAACTTTCCAGCCGAAACACGAAAAGCACATTTCAGTGGATTCATCTTCAAACCATACCGTCGCATTCTCTCAAGAGCAAGTTTTAAATCGGCTAAGTGATGATCCAATCCATCCGATTTAACTACAATATCATCAATATACACTTCCACAATCACACCAAGTAAATCATGAAAGACTATAAGCGTCCAGATTTACCTCAACAGGCAAAACAAGTTGCACCGGCGTTCTTTAATCCAAAGGTCATAACCACCCACTCGAATTAACCAATAAATCCCGGACATTGAAAGGCCGTTTTGTGCATATCCTCTTCGGCCATAAATATTTGATTATATCCGGCATTACCATCAAGAAAACTAAAAACACGATGTACAGACGCTTCATTAATCAAAACATCGGCTATAGGCATAAGATATGAATCTTTCGGAGTAGCTTTATTAAGATCTCTAAAATCAATGCAAACTCTAAGTTTTCCCGAATCTTTCTTTTCAACGGGAACAATATTAGAAATCCACTCCGCATAACGACAAGTCCGAATAAAACCAGCATCTAATAAACGATTAATCTCTTCTTTTATTCGGTCATAAATAGCGGGATTAAAACGTCTAGCCGATTGCTTAAAAGGTCTAAAACCGGCCTTAATTGGTAATCGATGCTCAACTAAATCACGACTTAAACCAGGCATCTCACGGTACTCCCAAGCAAAACAATCAACACACTCTTTCAACAAATTTATTAACTCGGCTTTAAACTCAGCCGATAAATTTTTGTTTACAAAAGTTGGCCTAGGAATAGTACCATCACCTGATCCAAACCGGTCTGACCGGTTCTCAAAAGCGGTCTGACTGGTTTTGCCCGGCTGGTTCGTTTGTTCCATCAATTACAGCAAGTAATTCAACCGATTCTCTATCGGCTTTAATGTAGCAGGAACAAAACCATCCTTGGTGCAACTGATCAACTCATAGTCGGTCAAATCCATGCCCGACAAACATTGGACCTTCTCATTTGCACTAAGAGAATCAGAACCGGCCGTTGCAACGTTGCAACGAAGGAAGAAGTATCATCATGTACAACTTCAACTTCATCGCCGATCCACTGAATAAGGCATTGATGCAAGGTAGATGGTACGCATTGATTTGCATGAATCCAATCACGACCAAGAATTAAACTAAAGTTACCTTGCACTTCCGAGGCGAAAAAGGCCGTAGCAATAGTCTTGCTCCCGATGGTCAACTCCATAGAAGCCACCCCCTTGGTGCCAATGGGATCACCTCCACCGACTCCACTGACCGTCATGTTTGTCTTGATGAGATCTTCGTCTTTACCACCAATTTTCTTGTAGAGGGCATATGGCATAAGATTCACAATAGCTCCCCCATCAACCAACATACGTGAAATTGGTTTCCCGTTGATGTGCCCTCTCATATATAAAGCCTTGAGATGATTCTCTGATTCTTTAGGCTTCTGAAATATAGCATCTCGAGGAGCTGAAGATGAGCAATTTCCTCCTCCGGCACCACGAAGTAATCTGAAGACAAATAGACGATGTTGACCTCCATATTGTCACGCTCTGGAGAAGGCTCAAAGTCAACTAATTCTTCATCTTCAACCACTGGAGGAATTGGAGTAATTGTATCTTCATTAGTGGTCAAAGTAGCTTCAGCTCCTGCCTCTGTCACCAAACCGGTCTAACCGGTTCCAGAAACCGGTCTGACCGCTTCTGCGATACCCAAACCGGTCTGACCAGATTCTGAAACCGGTCTGACCGGTTGTGCTGCTGGCTGCACAACTGATTTTACTTGCCACGTCTTGGTCTGAGGAATCATAGGCCTGTATCTGTTGAACTGTTCATCCCTCATCTTCTCAGCCTCCTGTTCTCTTTTTTCTTTATTTCGCAAGCGCTGTAATTTTCTCTTCTGTGTGTGAGTCAACCTGGAAGGACACCACCTTGGTTGAAATACCTTCTTTACAGCCTTGCTACTGCTAGCCTCATGATCATTAGCCATGATCGGCCTTTTATTTGCCACAGGAGCCGAATTTCCAATAACTATCGGCTTTTTACTTAAATTTTGTATAGCTATTGGAACCTCACCAATTGTCACCATGGGCTGCACATCCTCCTTCTTTTCCTTGACACGGTATTCTTGTCTGGGAGAAGCTTGAACTTTCTGATCAGACCGAAACCGGTCTGACCGCTTTTGGTGTTGGTGCCTGACCTGATTGATATGATCCCAATCGGTCATGTACTGGAATTCTGGGACCATTGTTCATGTAACCTTGAGGTGGTTGTGGCATTGGAAAACACTGCATCCACATTCCTTGATCCCATGTTGGATATGGAGAATTCGACGCGGGAGGTGCCCATGGCATGGTAGCATACATCTTCTTCGGTGGATAAACAGTAATAACATCACCACGACGCTTATTGTTCTCTGAATAACCATCTCCACGCATTGGTGACCTTGGTCTCTTTTTTACCGGCCGATCACCTTGAACGGCCTTTGTGTACTTGTTCAGGAGCTGAGAAAAAGTAGGCCCTTGCTTCAGAACCGTACCTTGCACTTTGGGTTCATTCACCTTCCAAGTACCCACTTCCGGACGCTTAGGCTTGAAAGTCCTGGGTCGGTCCAGGGGCAAACCGGTCTGACCGGTTTCGCCTGATCAGCGGACCGATTTTCTTCTGAGGAACTTCCTTGCCACCCGGGCCTTGATGTGTTAATAGTAATTTTCAGAGACTCTTTTCCATCTAGAGTCTTTCCAAGCATCACTTTTCTGACCGGAGATTGAATATCAACTTTTTCCGGCCTTGGATCTCCAATCACCACATTCTTACCCTTAGCTCCATCGGCTTGCTCTGGCCGAATCAGCACCTTGGTATTCAAATTCAGAGTATGAACAGGGAAAGGAGCCTTATCAACTTGCATCTCAGCTAGTACTAATCGACCTTCATTAATAGCCGATTGTACCTGTCGTCGAAAAACATTGCAATCATTAGTCGCATGTGAAAAAGAATTATGCCACTTACAATATGCGTGATTTTTCAATTGATCGGCTGGTGGAATTGCATGAGAAAGTTTAATAAAACCATTCTTAAGCAACTCATCAAAAACACGATCACACTTGGCAACATCAAAAGTAAATTTAATCTCTTCTCGCCGATTTTTCTGAACCGGCTTCAATGAAGGACAAGAACAAGGTTTAGCTTTTGATGGCCAAACAAATTCAGCAGCATAAATTTCTTTACTTTCATCATCCGAACTATCAGAATCATTATCAACAATATGCACATTGGAACGATGAGGTTTAGCAGATTCTCTTGAATTCTTTAACTTAAGCTCTAAACTCATGACCTTCATTTGCAAGTGATTAATAGAAAGAAAATCAAAACCTTCTAATTTTTCCTTTAAATGAGACCGCAAGCCAGCAAAAGCTAAATCTGCTAAATCTTTTTCAGAGATTGACAAATTAAAACATCTATTTTTTGTATCCTTAAATCTTCTGAAATAATCTATAGCCGATTCCTCTCGGCCTTGTCTAATAGATGTTAAATCTGTCAATTTAGTTTCATTTTCTCCGCTAAAGAAGTGATCATGAAATTTACGCTCCAATTGAGTCCAAGTTTGAATAGAATTAGGAGCAAGCGAAGAAAACCAGGAGAAAGCAGTTCCAGTCAAAGTTAATGAGAATAAACGAATGCGCAATGGTTCATAGAAACTTGCTTCTCCTAACTGCAAAATATATTGACTAACATGCTCCCAAGTAGTACGATTATCTTCACCATTGAATTTAACAAACTCAGGAACACGCCAACCATTAGGATAAGGAACTAAATCAAACTCAGGAGGATATGGTTTTTGATACAAGCGTGAATTACTCAAATCAATCCCAAGTTTAGTTTTAATTGTATTAGCCAGATCCTCTTTGAACTTAGAGAAATCGGCTTGATAGCTTGCACTAGATGTATAACGAGATGTAGTAAGCGTTGAACCTTGAGAAGCATTTGGAATCGGCCTAGACGAAGTGCCAGATCCATTGGGTGAGCTTCCCACAACAGTAGTAATAGGAGGTGTAAAAACAGAACCAGAAGCAGCTGAATTAGCTAAAACCATCGCATTCGTTGCACCAACACCCATGGAACCGGTCTGACCAACTGAAGTAGCCAAACCGGTCGGACCGGTTGCGTAAACCGGTCTGACCGGTTCGTGGACCGAACCTGGTGTAAAAACAGAACCAGAAGTAGCTGAATTAGCTAAGACCATCGCATTTGTTGCACCAACACCCATGGAACCGGTCTGACCAACTGAAGTGGCCAAACCGGTCTGACCGGTTGTGTAAACCGGCCTGACCGGTTCGTGGACCGAACCAGGATTAGGTGGCTGCCCTGAATAATAATTCGCCGGCATGCCCAAATTTGGATCTATAATATTTTCTGGTATGCCTGACGTATTAGGATCTGTTTCTACAGCACTTTTACCTTTATCAATATTACTAACCATACTAACAAGTAACTCACTAGTAACGGCTTGTGCAGCATTTAATTTTTCATCCATCATACGAGTCACTTGTTGCATGAAATCAGAGGATGAGGATTCACCGGTTACCTTAGGAAGTTCTTCAACCTTGTCGTCTGATAGCTTGAAAGCCGGCATAACGAACTCCTCAACTCTCTTGACGAAACCACCACTATCCTTCTTGAAGCCCTTCAAGAATTGTGCCTTGAAGTGCTCCTCAGCAATCAGATACCGCTTCCGCTCCTCGCTCATGTAATCTTGAGGTGGTTGTGGCATAGGAAAGCATTGCATCCACATTCCTTGTTCCCATGATGGATATGGAGAATTTGACGCGGGAGGTGCCCATGGCATGGTAGCATTCCCCAGCGGAGTCGCCAAAAAGTATGTTGACACAGAAACGCGCCAACACACTCGAGATCTCGCAGAACACACAGCAAGGCCGTCACCACGGCCAACACCCGGCCTCCCTCGGGAAACCGGTCAGACCGGTTTACAGAACCGGTCAGACCGCTTTCTGACAGGAAGTCGTGAAGACCTAGAAACTCGAGCTCGGGAGGGACCCCGTCGGAGCTCAAGCAATCTAGGGTTGCTCTAGGGTCGGCAGGCCACCTAGAACGTCCTTGAACGCCGTAGAGACGAGCAAAGAACAGAATATGAGGGTTGGAAAAGATTAGGGTTTGAGAGATACACAAAATAGAAGATAAAAATGTTTGATTCCATTGGAATACCTCAATCGGCCGTCTAGCCTTTATATTTATAGGCCGGGGAAGTCTTACCCCTTTCGAATAGGTTACAATATGGGATTAAACTCGGAATCCTAAACCTACTCGAATTACAGAACTAGGGGTATAAAAATAGGAGAGAAACTAATGATGCTTGAGCCTTATGCTGCTAGTTCCTGCGCATCCTCGGCGAGGCCATCTGCCGCGACAAAGCGTGGGTCCGGGAAACCCCCGCCGCCGCTCGCCCGTCCGGAGGACGAAGGAGAAACGAATATGTTCTTTAATGGAAAATAGAGACACTATCTCAATCTAAATTACACTCATGCTACTATTTTTTCCCAATAATACCCAGTACTACATATACTACTCGTTCTATACTACTCATATCACTGACCAGGCTAACACTAGTATACAATTATTTTCAGCCGTCGGATGTTCATATACTAGTCCTTTTAATTAGTAGTATAAGGTACCGTAAAAGACCTCGGAACGTCATTGGAAATGCACTGATTAATCTATATTCAAAGGCTCGGTTAGTTGATGATAGTCTGAGATGCTTCCATAGGACTCCCAAGCGAGAGATTTTTACATGGACATCTGTTTTTTGAACATAAAAAAAAACAGATGTCCATGTAAAAATCTGATTTTTACATGGACATCTGTGATTGCAGCATTGGTGCACCATAAACATTCTGATAAGGCGCTAGACTTGTTCAGAGAGCTTTGTTACCTGGAAAAGGAGCCCAACCAATTCACCATGTCAAGTGTAATGAATGCCTGTGCTGCTCTGAGTGTACCGATAACATGTGAGCAGATACATTGTTATGCAGTCAAATCTGGATTCGATCAGTTTACCCTTTGTGGCAATTCTCAGATTGAGATGTATAGGTGTACAGGTAACCTTAAGGCTGCAAAGAAGACATTTGAGAAAATATCATGCCTGGATACTCTCTCGTGGTCTCAAATGATCTTGAGTTATGCAGTCCATGGCCATGAAAGAGAGGCTTTACTGCTCTTCAAGAAAATGGAGGATTGTGGTGTCATGATAAATGAGTTTGCATTTCTTGCTGTTCTTGTTGCTTGCAGCCATCAGGGACTGGTGGATAAAGGTTTCAGGTATGCCTTTCTTTTTTCCCCAATCTGCAATATGCAACCTTATTCTGTTTTTTCTTAGATAAGTGTTTGCCTTTTGCCTTCCTCCTGATTACCTGTAACATGCTTGTTCCAATTTAGGTGGAATTTTTGTAGTTATCCTTCAAAAATTAAATGTGGCAACTAGATCAAGGTGAGAGTCTCGGAATTGTAGATAGAAAATTAGCAATGCCAACAGCAGACAATAAAATAAAATCTTCCTGAAAACCAGTAGCCATCTATCCATATTTTAGACCATGAATTCTTGCTCCCGTACTAATCTAAAATAGAGAGCTGCATTAGCTGATATGCGTAACCTAAAGATAATCCCAATCATCCATAGGGTGATGTCATACTCTCCTGCAAGATGGCAAATTAACTGTTCATGCTCGCTGCATGAATGCGTGCCTTTAAATTACTAGTTGCAAAATCTTGTAGAGGATTGTCAGACTTGAAGTAACACCGCCAGTGCCGGTCCCAAGCCCGGATGTAAAAGGTGGAGGGTTTGAGTTTGACATACCCTTTTCTGTTATTTGCATAATTTTAGCATACTGTAGCTTAGAGAATTTATGTCTATAACTTGGCATGTAGTCCTGTTTGTAGAATTTAATATATAACCACACAAGAAATGAACAAAATGAGCACATCCTCCATTTGTCTACTTTTTTCCCACTTCTGAACATTGTCCATAACTGATCACATTTTTTTTTTTGGAAGAAGTCCATTTTTGACCATCGAATTATTGACAAAGTTTGGTTTTGACCATCGAACTCCAAAACCAGAAATCTTTGACCATCGAACTCTTAAAACCGTTCACTTTTGGCCGTCCGGCGGTTTTGCATGGTGATTTTGCTGACGTGGCTGCCACGTGGCGGCGGGACCCACATGTCAGCCGCATCTCTCTCCTCTCTCTTCTCTCCTCTCCTCTCCCTCCTCTCTCTCTTCTCTCTCCCCGGCGCCCTGTGGCCGCCCTTCCCTTTCGCAGCATGGTGTCAGATTATGGCTTTGTCCCGGATGTGAAGCATGTAGCTTGCATGATTGACCTCCTAGGCCATGTTGGGAAGGTGGCTGACGCTGAAGATTTCATAATGAGGTCTGGGTTAGAAAATGATGCAGTACTTTGGCATGCACTATTGCGTGCCTGCAGAATCCATGGGGACAGTGAAAGGGGTATAAAAATAGGAGAGAAACTAATGATGCTTGAGCCTTATGCTGCTAGTTCCTATGCCATGCTGTACAACTTGTACATGGATGCTGGCAAAATCTCACTTGCTATGAGGACAAGAGGCCAGATGAGAGAGCGAGGGATGACTAAGGAGGCTGGGGTTAGTTGGGCCGAGTTAGCAGGATCCATTCATCAATTTGTTGATGGAGATAATTCTTGCTCACAGAAAGTTGAATCTTTCACAAGATTGGAAGAGTTGTTGGCTACGGTGAAACAGAGGAGTGAGCATGGTGGTATGAATGTTTGGGAGTTGGGATTCCAACCCGGAAAGGTTCGTGAGAACTCAATCAGCAAAAATGGTGAATTGTTAGCGGTGGCTCTTGGGCTATCTACTTTGCCGAACTCTACTCCCGTAAGAGTTATGAAGAACCAAAACATGTCCTGGAAAAGCCATGAGACGCTGAAGTTGCTATCCGAGGGTGAAAACAGGGAAATCATAATCAGAGATCCAGCTCGCTTTCATCATTTTAGTCAAGGTTCATGCTCTTGCCGAGACTACTGGTAATCAGAAGCCATACATGTCTAATCTGGAGTAATATTTGGAACAACCGAAGTTGCAACTAGTGGCTAGCATGTAGTGGAACTGAACATGCAAGTAAATCAATCCTGCTTGCAAGCCACCTGGCCCAAATGGTCGGGTAAGAAGTAAGATGGCATGATTGCAAGCAATGTGGTTACAATCCACGGAGCAGAAGAAGACTGGTTGGTGATGTGTGCCTCCAAAGCCTTCATTGCTTCATGATAAACAACCATCTAGGTGTGGCAGAACCGCTCATCCCAACCCAATAAAAGTGCTCTTACATCGTCTTAAACGTGATCCGACACTTAAATTCGATGGAGATAGCCGTCTGTCGGGTTTCACCCGATACAACCACGTATTTCGAGATCGAAACAAAGCATACCAATACCCGTATGAAAACGAGCCCAGGGATTACATCAATCCATTTATTACACCAAAGTGGTTTATTTGCCATTATTACAGACCGAGTTCAAAATGAAACAGTTCAGAGTGTCATGAAAACAACGGAAGCAACTAAATATCCGTCGAACCAATTGATGTCACAAGGAAGCCGCTCATGACATCACTCACCACGCTCCTCGCCCTCCGAGGACGGGTCCCACTCGGCAGACTAGCCTGGGGGCAATTGTGTCGGCCAAGTCAAGCTAGCAACCATTTCATTTGAAGTACCAGAAAGATTAGCCACAAGCAAGGCTGAGTATACTAATACTCAACAAGACTTACCCGTCAAGATAAAAATTCTAGACATGCAAGGCTTTTTGGCTGTAGGTTTGTTTTTGCCAAAAATGCCGCTAATAGTGAGTCCTTGTTTTCATGTTTTACTTTCAAGGTTCTACTGAATATAACAATTCTAAATGAGCACTTATAATACTCAAGCATGTTGTACAAGCAATTTAAGCAGCAACATAGATCCAATATTCAGCTCATGTTCAACTTGTTACTCAGTGCAGAATTGTGATCAAGCAGTCTCAGTAAACTGCGAGAGACAGACGATTCAAATCGATTTGTTGGCCTTGCAAGGTGGACCTAAACACACGAAGTGCTAGACCTCTACGAGTCTACCCACCTCCACAGTTCCCATCAATCCCTGGTTTGTGATCAGAGACCACATCCTCTGGGAAACATGGCTCAAGGACCCAGAACTCCGCCGTGCCTTGCCGCACATGCACCCATATGAACGTTCATAGGAAACACTATTCCAAGGGTAGTGGAGATCAGTCACGCCCCGGTTCAATCAGGTACTAAGCTTCCCAATTACCATATTTCTCGGTATGTGTTTAGTACGTTCAAAAGCTTGACCACTACCGCTGACACATTTCGACCTTAGCAAAATTTTAACTAGACAGACGGAGCATCAATATCCACCCGTAATCAATCCCAAGCCTCGTCCATTAATCCTTGTGATTCCAACATAAGTAAACACATCAACTCCTATAACTCGCGAGTGACAGGAAATCACTCGACTTCTACCGGGTACCTATTAGCATAGCCACTACTACGATACTCTGCTGGTAAGCCACATGGGTTCCTAGGGATGATGCAACTAAGGTTTCAAACAACTCCTGGACTTAATGCACGTTCATAGGAAATTAAATACAGAATTTAATGTGCAGTTTTTCGAATAAACCCGGTTATGCTCCGGGGCTTGCCTTCCTTCTCAAAACTGGCCTCGGGCCCTTCCGAACCTTGGTTCGGGTCCTGGTCAGCCTCGATCACGTTCAAAGTCCCTTCTGGCTCCTCATTCTCTGGCACGAGTGTGTAGTTGCCGTCAGCGATGTTAGGATCTACACGAGATGCAATGCATTTAGTTGATTAAAACACCATGCCGTCCTAGGCATTTATCAAGCTGAAACAATCAAAGCTAAGATTGGTCCAAGCGGCCATATTCACCTAGATAAGCATATACATTCTTTCTTTCTTTACAAAGTATTGTTTATGTTGGTGGTGAGTTTCTTTATTTCCTTTTGATGGTGATTGTATACATATGTAAACATCCACACAGTAGCCTTTCATGAACAGAACAGCAACATATCATGTAAGTTGCTTGCGCTATAAAATTTTACATTCTTACAAGGTTGCACATGAATTTCTAGCAATATGGTTCGGTTATTTTGATTCGTGTAGCAAAGCTCATCATTTGCAGTTGAATAATTTATTGAACAGAGATAATGACTTCAATGATCAGCCATAAAAATTTCAGCTCAAAATACCCAGAAACTAATTTATTAAAAATGACTTTCTACAGCAAAGCTAACAAAGCAATTAAATAAGAAACAGAAGCTAAATTTCATATTTTTGGGTGATTTTTATACAGAGAGCTAGACATTCAGTGAGGAACATCATATCAAAAATTCAGACCCAAAACTTATGTGTAGCCCAAGTTATTCATAAAAGTAACTTAATTTAAAATGATTTTTATTTCACAACAAGTGCAGAAAACGTATATACATGCTTTGCGAAAGTTGTAGATCCAGACTTACAGAACCCTACAAAATTTATTTTGCATTTTTATGATTTTTCTATGATTTTTTAATCGATTTCCAAAGTTCACTGCGTTCTGTTCAAAAACTTAACTTAACTTTCACGTTTTAGTCCCTGGATTTTACATTCCAGTCTCTGCAAGTTTTAAAATTTAACAATGGGGTCCCCGGCCGGCCGGCTGCGGTGCTCATTCGAATCCGGCGATGTGGGGCCCCATTCTCGACGAGATCTATCCTAAGGGGTTCATTGGCTCACCCCGGTTCGATTGAGTTAGGCCTCGTGGTCGGGGACGGCTCGACGGCGGCGAACGGCGGCGGAGGAGATCTGCGGGCTCCGGCGAGCTCACGCCGGCGCCATGGAGGAAAAACTTCGTGAGGAGGAGAGGAAGCTGTTGGTGCTCTCGGTTTATGATGTGACGGCCTGTGCACGGCTGTCCGCGCGGAGGCGGCGGACGGCGGCGACGGCGAGTGGGGGAGAAGGTTCAGGAGTGACAGGGATAGGGGTTTGAGGGGTCGGGGAGCATCACTAGGTGTCAGGGAGCTCCATTGTGACGCCGGTTTGGGCGGAGGCGGTGTGGAGAAGGCGGCTGACGGTGAGGTGGATCGGCGGCGATTGGGCGGCGGAAATGGCGACGACGGGCTTGGGCGAGACAATGTGCAGCATGGGCTTAGGGTCCGATTGGTTGATGTATGACCCTGGCCTGGCTCGCATCCATGGAACCAGGCTCCCGTGAGCCAGGCTGAGTGCATGTAAATCCTTGTGTTTGGTTGTCTGTACGTGTCCAGCCTGGTTGAGAAGAGAGGATGTTTGGTTACCTGTATGTATCAGATCGCAGGAGATAAGATTAGCAAAAGTAAATAATTTTATAATGTTTAACTTATTAAGTTGTGTTTTAGTGGCTTTATTTTACCTTTACAAATCTTAATACAATTTAAAATATATTAATATTATTTAATATATGATAATTATATGCTAATAACATCATTATAGTGCGCTAATCCGGCTCCCGCGGACCAGGCCCGCCAGAAACGGCCGATTCCCACGTTTCCAGCGAGCGTGGCTGGACGGGTACGGCTGCCAGGCCCAGCCGCTACCCAGGCATCCAATCACTGTCGGCATGCATGCGGGGAGCCTGGCCGGGGCACATACACCCAACCAATCGGACCCTTGGGCTCACTGATTTCTATCGTAGAAGTAGGCAGGATTAGAGCTGATAAATGTACATATGTATTGCTGATGATCTGCTTATAAAGTTTTTCCAACTAGCAAGTAGCATAGTGTATATGAAACTAGGAATGGTGCGTTTGTTACATGTAATTGAAGAAAAATTCAGTTACAGATTGGGCATCATTGTTTGTTGCAGAGTATAAAAGTTAGCAGCAGATCGTTCGTTTCGGGTTCCATTCTTATGCCAGTTGTTTTGTTGTCTTCGGCAAGCATCACGGATTTATATATAAGCTTTCATCAATATCGACATCAAGATTTCGTGGTGTAGTTGGTTATCACGTCAGTCTAACACACTGAAGGTCTCCGGTTCGAGTCCGGTCGAAATCAACCTTTATTTTTATTTTTGCCTTGTTTATTTTCTCTCTGCGGCGGCACGCGGGCACACAGCATCTTCGATCCCCTTGTTCCACACTGCCACGGTCGATTAATTAAAGCATGTGATGCAGTGCTAATAAGCATTGTAATCTCAGAGGTTTCAGTGTTGTCAGGTGCTCCACCACTCCTTGTTTCTTTTGTTTTTTTTGCGGGTTCCACTACTCCTTATTTTAGCTCACGTAGCTCTCACCAGCTGAACAACAAGCCAAAGGCTGCATCTAATACGTTTGTCGTGTCAGCGTCAGCTGTTCCCTGGCCGTTTTTGGCTGTGTCTAGGCCTTGTTTAGATCCCAAAAGAGCACTCCCAAATTTATTATGCAAAAAAAAGATTCTCCATCACATCAAAATATCATAACATGCATGGAGTACTAAAAGTAGATGAAATCAAAAACTAATTGCATGGTTTTGTTGTACTCTGCGAGACGAACATTTTGAGCCTAATTAATCAATTTTTGGACAATTTTTCACAAATACAAACGAAATACTACAGTAGCGCAATGATTCCGAAGTGACATCTTACTCCCAAATTCAACCTCAGATCCCAAATTTGGGGGCCAAATTTGAGGGTAGGATGTCACTTCGTAATCATTGCGTCACTGTAGCATTTCGTTTGTATGTGCAAAAAATTATCCAAAAATTGATTAATTAGGCTCAAAATATTCGTCTCGC
>OAMR01000990.1:188415-217707 GCA_900205405.1 Echinochloa crus-galli
AAAAAAAACTAATTACATGGTTTTAATGTACATGACGAGACTAATCTTTTGAGCCTAGTTAGGTCATGGTAGGAAAATGTTTACCACAAACAAACGAAAAGTGCTACAGTGCGCTACAGTGTCACAAAACTTTCTCTACCTTTTTTTGAAACTAAACACACCCAAAATTCTGGAGGCAGAGTTGTGGAGAAGGGCTGGGTCACTGACGGAGTCAAGTTTCGGCAGCTTCTTTAGGGGTCCGATTGGTTGCTGTATGACCCTGGCCTGGCTCGCATCCATGAACCAGGCTCCCGTGAGCCAGGCTGGGTGCATGCAAATTCTTGTGTTTGGTTGTCTGTACGTGACCAGTCTGGTTGAGAAGAGATGATGTTTGGTTACCTGTATGTATCAGGTCACATGAGATAAGATTAGCAAAAATAAATAACTTTATAATGTTTAAATTATTAAGTTATGTTTTAGTGGCTTTATTTTACCTTCATAAATCTTAATATAATTTAAAATATATTAATATTACTTAATATATGATAATTATATGCTAATAACATCATTATAGTGCGCTAATCCCGGCTCCCGCGGACCAGGCCCGCCAGAAACGGCCGATTCCCACGTTTCCAGCGAGCGTGGCTGGGACGGGTACGGCTGCCAGGCCCAGCCGCTACCCAGGCATCCAATCACTGTCGGCATGCATGCGGGGAGCCTGGCCGGGGGCACATACACCCAACCAATCGGACCCTTGGGCTCACTGATTTCTATCGTAGAAGTAGGCAGGATTAGAGCTGATAAATGTACATATGTATTGCTGATGATCTGCTTATAAAGTTTTTCCAACTAGCAAGTAGCATAGTGTATATGAAACTAGGAATGGTGCGTTTGTTACATGTAATTGAAGAAAAATTCAGTTACAGATTGGGCATCATTGTTTGTTGCAGAGTATAAAAGTTAGCAGCAGATCGTTCGTTTCGGGTTCCATTCTTATGCCAGTTGTTTTGTTGTCTTCGGCAAGCATCACGGATTTATATATAAGCTTTCATCAATATCGACATCAAGATTTCGTGGTGTAGTTGGTTATCACGTCAGTCTAACACACTGAAGGTCTCCGGTTCGAGTCCGGTCGAAATCAACCTTTATTTTTATTTTTGCCTTGTTTATTTTCTCTCTGCGGCGGCACGCGGGCACACAGCATCTTCGATCCCCTTGTTCCACACTGCCACGGTCGATTAATTAAAGCATGTGATGCAGTGCTAATAAGCATTGTAATCTCAGAGGTTTCAGTGTTGTCAGGTGCTCCACCACTCCTTGTTTCTTTTGTTTTTTTTGCGGGTTCCACTACTCCTTATTTTAGCTCACGTAGCTCTCACCAGCTGAACAACAAGCCAAAGGCTGCATCTAATACGTTTGTCGTGTCAGCGTCAGCTGTTCCCTGGCCGTTTTTGGCTGTGTCTAGGCCTTGTTTAGATCCCAAAAGAGCACTCCCAAATTTATTATGCAAAAAAAAGATTCTCCATCACATCAAAATATCATAACATGCATGGAGTACTAAAAGTAGATGAAATCAAAAACTAATTGCATGGTTTTGTTGTACTCTGCGAGACGAACATTTTGAGCCTATTTAATCAATTTTTGGACAATTTTTCATACATACAAACGAAATGCTACAGTGACGCAATGATTACGAAGTGACATCTTACTCCCAAATTCAACCTCCCAAATTCAACATCTAAACAAAACGAAATGCTACAGTGATGTAAAAAGTGAGAGAAAGTCGGTGAAAATGTCACATCGGACACTGTAGCACTTTTCGTTTGTTTGTGGTAAACATTGTCTTGCCATGACCTAATTAGGTTTAAAAGATTCGTCTCGTCGTGTACATGAAAACCATGTAATTAGTTTTTTTATTTACCCGGTTTAGTGTTCTATGCACGAGGAGAGAGATTTGATGTGATAGGTAGATAGTGAAGTTTGGAGAGAGAATTTTGAGAATTTTGGTGATGTGACGTGAAACTAAACACAGCGTTTAACTGGGGCCGGCGTCTCGTCGCAACTTCGATCCAAGCGCCTCGTTTCTTGTCTCCTAGTATCACTGTACAGCGTGCAAGTGCCAAACACTGGTTGCCTGTCTCGTTGCAATCAGTCGGCAGGGGCTGTGTTTAGTTCCCTCTCACCATCAGCAAAATCCCTAAAATTCTCTCTCCAAACATCATTGTCCACCTATCACATCAAATCTCTCTCCTCATGCATGAAACACTAAACATAGGTAAATAAAAAACCTAATTGCATGGTTTTGATGTACATGACGAGACGAATCTTTTGAGCCTAGTTAGGTCATGATAGGACAATATTTACCACAAATAAACAAAAGATGCTACAGTACGCTACAGTGTCCGATGTGACATTTTCTCCAAAATTTCTCCTACACTTTTTGAAACTAAACAGATCAGGACAGAACAGGAGCGCTGCTGTTGTCTGGCCTTCGTGTGTAGGTGAGCGCAGTGCTGCACTGCACGTATTCATTCAGCGGTGGTCGCGATGCAGGCCGACAAATGCGGCTCATTCAATACACTGGCCACGCTTCTTTTTTTCGGCACCGGATCAGCTACCAGATTTCCCCGAGGTCAGGCGATTGGTACGATGATCGTCAGTCAATTCTTGCTGTGCGCTGTGTTTAGTTAGAAAGGCCCTATTTAGTTTCCGGTCACATCATCAAACTTTTAAAAATTCTCTCTTCAAACTTTACTATTCACCTATCACATCAAATCTCTCTCCTCATACATGGAGTACTAAACGTGGGTAAATAGAAAAACTAGTTACATAGTTTCGATGTACACGACGAGACGAATCCTTTAAGCCTAGTTAGGTCATGGTAGGACAATGTTTACCACAAACAAACGAAAAGTGCTACAGTATCCGATGTGACTTTTTCACTTTACTTTTTACCTTTTTTCTGGAACTAAACACCCCAAAAAAGAAGAAGAGAAAGTTTGGTGAAAATGTCACATCAAACACTGTAGCGCACTGTAGCACTTTTCGTTTGTTTGTGGTAAACATTGTCCTACCATCACCTAACTAGGCTTAAAAGATTCGTCTCGTCGTGTACATCAAAACCATCCAACTAGTTTTTTATTTATCCACGTTTAGTACTCCATGCATGAGGAGAGAGACCATGTACATCAAAACTATGTACTTAGTTTTTTTATTTACCCACGTTTAGTGTTCCATGCATGAAGAGAGAGATTTGATGTGATTTGATGTGATAGATGGATAGTGAAGTTTGGAGAGAGAATTTTTGGAAAAATTGGGGAACTAAACACAGCCGTGATCGTTTCTAGCCAGTTAGCAGTGTTTTCTCTCAGTACAAACCAGTACCAATTACTAATCAGTCAACAGTATTTTTCTCTCAGTAAAAAATAAAAACCCACCAATCAAATGAACAGAGAGGTATATGATTTTGCTCCTGCTTTGAAGAATGTATTATTTGTGGAAAAAACATGTTGTAACTTGTAAGAAATGGCCTCACATTTTAATGCAGGTCTCACGGTTCTAATAAAAAAGAGTAACTTACACATAGTAAACAATATCAGGATGCTAGATTTACGCTTACTCCAAGCATGACACAAGGGTTGTGTTTAGATCCGCTGAAAAGATGGTACAAAAGTTACATCAGACGCCGTAGAATATTGTAGCATTTTTCGTTTGTTTGTGGTAATGATTGTTCTACCATGACCTAACTAGACTCAAAAGATTCGTCTCCTCGTACATCAAAATTATGTAATTAGTTTTTTTGTTTATCTATATTTAATGCTATCGATATTTTGATATGATGTAACGTGACTTTACATAATAAAATTTTTAGGTGGAATTTTAGGAACTAAACACAGCACACCCCGTGATGGAGCATGCAGTAGTGTCTGTCGCCTTGGTTCCATGACCGGCTCAACGGGGTCTCACGCACACACTGGCTCGTTCTTCTCTCTCTTTGCCTCCACCTCCACCGGAAAAATTGCCGCCCCCGCCACCGGCGCCGGTGCCAACGACCTTCCCGCCACCTCCGCTCGCCGTCGCACCACCGCCCTCCTTTCTCCATGGAGGCGCCGCCACCATCCTCTGCTCCACCTTGGCCCAGTTGCTGCCGCTCGGCACGTGACGCGCAGAGCGCTGTTGCCGCCTCCTTGGCGTGTGCGCCACGGCCATCTCAGCCTCTGCGCCCCTATTAATAGCGTCGCGTGGCCCGAGGCCCATGCCATGCAAGCCCTATAGTCGGCGCCCTCGCCTTGCTCCCTGCCCTTGCGCAGCGCCGTCTCCTCCGAATACGAGTGCCGCCGGCGCCATTGCCGCCGCGATTCACCACAAGGGAGCAGCGCCGACGAAGCCAGCCGTCGCCAAGAGTTTCCCCTCGACGAGCCGCATCTCCTCCGCATGTTCTCGTCGCCGCCCCATGGACGGAGGAGCTCTCCACGGGAGCACCTTGCCGCCGGCCGTCTTCTCCGCTACCGCCATATGTCGTCGAGATCAACAAAAATGGACTTTACTCTACAAATAAATGACTGTAGCTTCCCGCCGCAAAGAAGTCCCGCGCGCCAGCCTCAAGCAAAGAAGCTGCATGTTTCTTTTTTTTATCGTGTGTAAGGACACTCTTCGGATTTGCATTTACTCACTCCGTCTAAAAAAGAAGACATAAATTTATCCCACAAAAGAAGTCATTTAGCTATTTGAACATCCTGTTGCCGTGATTTGTCGTCCCCAAATACAATCACCACGCTCACAAAACGTGCATGCGGCCATGCAGGTCCTTTAATTACGCGGCTTCCACGATTAATACGAAAAGAATTTTATGAAAGGTGATCCATTTTTTTTTTGGAGAGAGATGAAAGGTGATCTAAATAACAGTGGTTGTATGGCCATCTAACTTGCACGTACGGAGTACATTGGCAGTCAGGAGCGTAGCTACTACAGGGTATGTCAGGTATGCCGCAGCATACCCTGTAGATTGAGCCCGTAGGAGCTATAAAGCCCATACCCTCCGCCTATTGTTGCAGTGTTGGTTCATGGATTGCTGATTGATTTGTTGTGCTTCGTTGCAGTGGACAGCGGCCACGGGGCACGGGACAGCGCCGAGCGGCCAATAGGCAACGAACAACGGCATACCCTGTAGTAAAAGCCTAACTGCGTCACTGCTGGCAGTCCGACACAGATGCATAGACGCCGACAAAGGGACGACATGGGCCGACGTGTTGGCCTTTAATCTTCTCGAGCACGGAAACAGGAATCGCTCGAAGGGAAAGCATACTTTTTTTTTTATCTCTTGCTTCCCTCTTTCTTTTTGTGCCGGCCCGCAGGTGATCGATCAATGGAAGTGCCCTTTTTGTGCCGGCCCGCAGATGATCGATCAATGGAAGTGCAATGGGACCACTTGACTATTTTAGAAAAGGAGATACATTTTTTTTTAGATTACACAGTACAACGCAGACGCTCACACACGCACGCACACTCACCCCTATGAATACACGTACGCAAACCCTACCCCTATGAGCACCTTCGAAGGACTGAGCAGAGCACCAGCAGAGAGATTCCCGAAGTCCCCATTGACACCTCGTTGTCGACGGGAACGCCGCTTACCACTTAACGCATAGCGCCGGTAAATCCTGGTAAATTCCAAGAAAAGGTGCGAGCACCAGAATTTAAACCCTGGTGGGTAGCGTCCCACTGGACCGTACAACCATTGGACTACAAGTCCAATCACAGAAAAGGAGATACATTGACCATGCATGCATCAATTAGTCTCTCTTCTGTACAGTACGCGCGTTGCACATGCTTGCAGCGTTTGCAGGACCGTGGCCAGCCGGGCCGCGAGCTGATAAAAGACGGAAATCAAACCACACACTACACACTGGTAGCTTCGATCGATGAACAGCCCTGTTCGGCTGGATGGTTTCCAGCCATCAGCCAACAGTGTTTTTTTCTCAGTAGAAACCAGCACCAGTCACTAGCCACCAACCAGCCAGCAATGTTTTTCTCTCAGCAAAACCAGCATCAGCCATCATATTGACTTAGCTAGCACACAACAGCCAATGGTCCACGTCAACCAATCAACTAGACCCACATCTGAATAGCACGTATATATACGAGCATTGCCAGAAGTTACAAATGTTGCATTGGGTTGATTCTTTCTTTTTTTTTTCGAAAGGCCTACGCAGCTAGGTTGATTCAAGATTATTGGCTTACTCGTACGGACTGCATCTGCATGTAATGTGAATATGCATGCTGCGGCCCGGTCCCGCGCCTACCTGCCTGGCGCCTTGGCCCGCTCATCCATCATCAACCTGCTTTGGCTCCAAAAGCCGTGCAACTCGGGGTAACGGGTAAAACCTCACGGACGCTGGACGCCGCCAAGGATCCAAAAGCTGCATCTCGGAAAATATTAAATTCATATGCAGTTATGCACTAGGCCGGTCCCCACGACAGTATGCATGATGAAGATCGTTTTGATTAGCTAGTTTTGTTTTTACATGGTCTTGTAGATAGTTTTGTACAACGCCTCACGCATCGGATCAATCCATAACAGGAGGAGAATCCCAGTATCGTTTGTGGTTGTACAAGTTGAACCTGGTATGTTATATTTTATTACAAATCTAACAATTCCAAATTTACACTATAGTAATAAAAATTTATAGTCTAAATTATTGGTTAAAGTTTATAAAATTTGAATCCTGATATGCGTGCATGTTTTATAAAAGAACAAGAGGGAGACCAGTATATGAAGAGAATTGCGTATGGGGCGATCAATTCTTCTTCTAATGTACTTGTACTACTAATAACTCTATATAATGTTAAAGGGTCACAATACGGTGATTAGAAGAACTGATCTATAGTTACCCGCAAAAAGAAAAAAAAAGAACTCGATCTATAGTTAGCAGCAGGTGCAATCATATATTCCGTCCGCTAGCTGACGCTTTCCGGTTTTGATTCGTACTTTTGAGGTTATTAATTACTTATAAAAGAAGAACGAACCGTGTCGAATTGGGCGCACGGCATTCTAGAAGTCCAGAACTGCATGTACATCATTGAAGCTAGCTACTGCACCTTCAATTGATGGGGTTTACACAGCAAAGTCGGCTTACGATATGATGTTCAATTTCACGGCTCCTACTGCACCTTCAGATGGCAAGACATTTGACAAGCTAGAGCTGAAGGGAAGCACAAGCCATTCGGTTGGCTGTTGGTGCAAGGAAAAATTCTTACAGCTGAAAGATTGCTTACTCGACATTGGCCATGCGATCCAGTGTGCTCCTTGTGTGACCAGTCGGCTGAAAATGTGTACGCGCGGGAAATATGGTTCTTGGTGTCCCAATGGAAGACAGGACTGATCCAGGTACCCCTGAGTAATGTGACGATAGAGGAGTGGTGGAACAATTCTTTGCAGGGCCTTAACAAGGAAGGCAGGAGGCAGCGAGGGGCCCTTATATGCTGTACGCTTCGTGGAATTTATGGAAAGAACGCAATCGTCGAATCTTTGATGGCATTGCTGCCCCACCGTCAAGAGTCCTCGATCACTCTGATCAAGGAAGAAATGCAACTACACATTATGGCATGTGGCAAGGAGCGGTTCAATCTTTTTTAATTATGTTAAGTGTTGCGTGTGAGCTTATGATTGGTTATTTTGTAATCACAACACTATAATTCCCTACATTCTTCTTTTTCTTACATGAAGCGGCAGCGCTCCTTACATGTAACGTCTGCCCTTGTTTGTACATGCCTGATCAGTCGTACTGTCGCAGTGGGGTCCGTGACAATAGCGCGCAGCAACCCATGCCTTGTAGACGATATACGTACAGAAAAACAACAGTAATCAGTTTGAGCTGATTACATCTATCGCCTCATGCATACAGCAGCTAATATTAGCCAACATAAAGGAAAACAGAAAAAAAAAGACTCCGGCTTAAGGAAACCGCCACTAAACCCCAAATTAGATAAAAGCGTGCGTGATGACCTGCTTGATCGATGAACGACACAATGAGAACAGAACCAATGCAAACGACAGATGATCGAGAGCGAGCATATCATTATTATTATCTCATTCATTGATTCGATGATGCAGCTGGCCCGTTTTTACGTCTTGTGGCCCCAAACCTGGTACTTTGTCAAGTTACTCGATCAACATCATATACAGAGCAAATATACATCTTTCCTCCGAACCTTGATATGAAGTTGGTGTACTTAGCTCACGCGCGCGTCTGCATGCACTAATTATATTAGTGAGGCAAAAGTTAAACAAACATAAAATAATGCTGCACGCATATACTATAGGGTCCGGATCCTATGCAAACCAGCACATCCGTCCAAATTATGCAAACCAACTGCATGGGACATGCACGGGAGGTGAGAGGGGAAATTTGCATAGTTTGCACGGAAAGGGTTGGTTTGCACCTGATCCGTTGCCTATACTATATGCAACCACACAAACACACACACACACACATATATATATATAGTCCCTCCATACCCATAAATCAAGTCGTTTAGGACAGCGACACGGTCTCCAAAGTACAACTTTGACTTCATACTTTTATAAAAATATTTGTTAAAAATTGACATGTGTATACTTGTATGAAAGTATTGTGCAAGATAAATCTATTCACGTATTTTTCATATTTTCAAACTCAACAATTTAAAAGTTATTCATGATTTATTTTCCCAATGTTTGACTGAAATCTTGTCCAAAACGACTTGATTTATGGGTATGGAGGGAGTATATATATATATACACACACTAGATGCTGCTTGGACATGCATGTAGTGTACGTACCGTTTGGGTCTAGCTAGCTGCGCGGCGGTAGTGCTCAAATGTTGACGAGGCCATTGGCGTCGAGGCCTTCGTAGATTTGAGCGAATCCCACCATCTCGTCGTCGGCGACCACCGCCGCCGACGAGTCCCGCATTTCTTGCTGATCTTTTCTTTTGTATAACTACGGCATTTCTTGCTCTCGATGTGGCGCCACAGGTGCGAAGTGCCGTTGGCAGCCTTGGCGCTCAGCTCCTGACGGCACCACTTGCAAATTGCCTTGTCCTCCTCGCCGGGGGCGGAGGCCGGCCGGTGATGGAAGTGTAGCTCAAAGACTGGGGAAGAACGCTGCTTGCTTTTGGAGCGGGAGCGGGCGCGGGTGGCGGATGGCGGCGCTGCTGCTGCTGCTGCTGCATCACCGTCGTCGTCCCTGTCGACGACGACGTACGGAGTGGGGCTTGCCATAGTTAGTTATTATACGGTGCAGGGGTGAACCCGGTGATTAGCGTGGTCTAGTGCGTGTGTGGCGTGTGCTGCCGCGCCCTCCAGCAGTGTGATTTTGTGTGAATCATGGGCATATATATATGCGCTCAGCTCGCTCCGTTTATAAAGAAGTATAATAGCGGGTGCTCATGCATAAAGGTGATCGCCGCTGCTGTATCCTTTCACAAACAACACAAAGCAGCCTCCCCTAAAGCATCAATTCCTTTTGTCTAATAATGCTTTATTTCGGGGGTGTTACCTGTCCGATATGATGATGATCCTGTTATCACGCCCCGGCCCGGCCCGGTCAAGCATCGTACTCCACCGTCAAAGTTTAAATTCTTCTCAATCTTTCAGTGAGGAAAAAAAGTAGCTGCTAGCGATAGAAGAAGCCAGGGGAGAGTGGTTTTCCCAAAGGTGCCGGGGTGATAACAGGATCATCATACCGTCGAGAAATCGTGCGTGCCGGTGCATGGGAACATACACTACTACAAAAAAACGTTTTTAAGCACGGGTGGAATGATATTTGTAGGCGCGGACGGCTCACCCGACCCGCTTTTCGCAGCTAAAAATCGACTATTTGTAGTTGCGGTCAAACCCGGCCAGGACCTGTGCACTCGCGCATGCCTCCCCAACCACTAGACCACATAGTTGGTTGTGATGGATTGTGGTATGCTATTCTTTTGTATTGATCATGAAAACAATTTGTAAGGACGGGTGCCCTAGAAATTATTTCTAGGTGCGGGTGACACCATCACCCGTGCATAGAATTATTTCTTCATTTTTTGTTTTATTTGTTATTTTAAAATATAGATATCTATATGTAACTACACCCACACAAAAAATTATTTGATATAATATATTTCACATTCCTCGGGTGTTTTTTTTTCAAATGGTCAAAACATCATAATCTCATCACCATCATAATCATATATCCAAATTACATTCACATTCACATATACTCATGCATTCAAACTAGTGCATGTGGACTACAATCTCATCACATATGTACCATCTGAAATGTAAAAGTTATGAACTACAAAATATTATCTCATTGAGCACTAAATTTTTATACAGATCTTCTATTTGTATAAGATTGTTTGGAAATTCGGAAGCTATAGATTTCAATACTAGAGAACTCATAATGATTTTTTAGACTACTAAATGATCTCAAATCAAAAAATTGTCAACTACAAAATTTTAGGTCTCATCGAGCTGTACAATTTTGATATAAATTTGTCTACATTCGAGAATGTATAAGAAAGTTATGATTTTTTTAGCCTTATGACTATTTCTAGGGGCGGACCACGCCTTCACCCGCCCCTAAAAATCATTTTTAGGAACAGGTGCTCATTTATAGGAGTGGGTGATGACATTAGCCCCACTTGAAAATTGAGCCATTTATAAGAGCGGGTGCTTCCATTACCCGTGTCTATAAATTAATTTGTAGGTGCGGGTGAATTGCTACAGTGCGTATAAAGGTTTTTAGCCACGGCTCACACTTTGGTCCGCTTCTAGAAAAAAAAAGATGCCGCTTCTAAAAATCGATTTTGTAGTAGTGTATTCAAATTAGTCCAATATGTCAATTTATTCAAGGAAGGGCGGAACATGTACGCACATCACACGTATTATAGATAAAAACTACAGTAGCAATATATCAACCAAGACACACCAAATTTAATGTGGAAAAATCATGGGACGAAGCTAGTCAAATTTTCTTCCACTATTATACTTGCTTTGTGGGATAAAAATAAATTCTTCTATAGATAGCACAGGCTCACATACATCAAAATTTCATCATCTTGGACAACAACATCAAGTTTTGGAAGCTATACCTCGAGGCACATAAGGACTTTACCAAAGAGTGGTGGAATAACATATTGGAGGCACCAAGGATATATATCTAAACCTTCACAACCTTATGGACCAATCCACTTATGATCATGTAAAGTCTCCTCTCCGATCACTTTCTTCTCCCTCACTTACTTATCTTTTCTCCGAGGCTCTATTCTAAATATTTATGGCTCTCTTTTACCAGAAGCGTTTCTTCCTTCTTGTAAGACTGCACACTATGACACTAGATGCTAAAATCACCCAAAAGTTAGTCCTAACCTTGGACATTATTTCTTTTACATGTGGAACTGCTCACTAGAACATTTACTCTCTTCATTACCCACATTATAAGGAGGATTCCCCGGCATGAAGTTGGTGCCACCAAAACTCATTTTTATTTGTGATGGGTTCCATTTGGTGCCTGCATCACTAGGCCTAATGATGGGAACTAAGGTGCCCGATCTTCCGTCAGGTGAAGGATAGCTCGTTTTGGGCGGAACATGACACACCGATCTGGCTTCAAGTCAACAAACTCGAACCCTACAATCTTAGCACCACGACTCTTCAGGTTATCAACCGTGTCACAACCCGGTTGACATCGCCAAGAAGGCTAATACTTACCCGCGAAACGAAGAACACAAGCAGGAACTCGAAAAACGCATCACTCAATAGAAAGTGATAAACTACAGATAAATGATTAAGTACAAAAGTTGGACTTCTACAAACAGATGACGGCGAGACTGTTCTCGACAGGATAATTTAATTAAAACCCGAATCTAAATGATGGGGGCTAATGAGTTTAATAGCCTAGGGATGAGCTAGGGTTGGGGGCTCATAGAGTGGGCGTCCACAATATGGGCTGAAGGCCCGACATAAAAAGCCTAAAAAGGTCAAAAATAGGTGATACAACACATTTTCGTGGTCACACAGAATGATCCACGAGGCTTCTAGAGCTAGAACCAGAACTAAAAGAAGTGGCTCATTGTCATGGTTCCAATGCATCCAAGAACGCCTTGATTGGACGCCGTATGAAGGAGATATCGCCATTTTGATGCAGACATGTCGGCTGAATCCGAACTAAAGACGTTGTCCAACATGGCGACAACTTGTAACTTGGAGGTGAGACCTGCTCGTATATGTCCAACATGGTGGTGTCCTCGTCATCCTCCCCTTCTTAAATTGGAGTCGTCCTTGATTCCATCCCATCATCAAGCTCCTGCAAAAGGTTAGTAATAGGAGGATGCAAGGTACAAGATAGAAAATTATTTGTAGCAAGAACATATCTCTACCAAGCATAGTATAACAAGGAGCATCAGAGTTATCACTGAACACAACAACAGTGGATGTAGTAGCAGTGAAAGTACCTCCTTTTAATTTAATCCCATTATGTTTAAAATCAGAAGATGCAACACTACCAGGTTTAGATTTATCTTTTTCAGTAAGCTCTTGAAAATATTTCCTAATATCAGCAGACGATAAAGAAAGCAAAGTAATTTTCTTGTTATTATGCATAAATATATATATATATATATATTAGTTCGTTCATGGTGTGCAACATTATTATTAAATTTCCATAGTCTACCCAAGAAAAGAGATGATGCTTGTATCAGTACAACATCAAAATCAGCATAACCATGATAAGAACCAATAGAGAAACGTATACATGCTGATTTTATTACCTTAGCCTGACCAATGTTGTTCAACCATTATAAGTGGTGGGAATGTGGAATATGGCGTGTTGGAAAGACAGGCTTCTCTACCAAATCTGAATTCACCAAGTTGTTGCAACTCCCGCTATCAATTATGTTGAGCACACGACAATCTTTGATGCTGAGAAATATGTGGAATAAATTCTTGCGTTGGAACTTCTCTGCGTCCTCACGTGACTGTGTGACTATATGATATTATGGAGGAACTATTATAATAATCACAAAGCCATGAAAGGATATGCTACTTTTGATGCAGTCACTGCACCTGCGAAACATGCAGATCGAAGAAAAACCATGAACACAACCTAAATCTCTAAAAGAAGAAATAAAGAAAAATAAAGCACTAAATTTAGGAATACACGCTTTATCTTGTAGAGAAAAATTACGTGCTGAGTAGAATAATTGCAAGGCGGTGCACACTGTTATTTTTTTTCTGAATAGGAAATTAACAGTACCAGGAGGCATCATCTGAAGGAAAGTTAGCTGCAGCAAGTAGATGGTCAAAATTGCAGAAAAATTAGACAAGCTGCAACTCACAGCACGGAAAGATGCAGCGATTCTAGAAAGAGGGCAGATAGAGCGGCACTCGAGCCAGGTAATTTATGGAACACCCCCATGGGAGCGTGACTCAAGCGGCTGCAGAGTCGAGCCTCCGTCAACAGCTAGCGCGGGTGCTGTAGTGGCCATGGCCATGCCCCTTCAAGCCCCGCATCACCATTGCATCTCCAATTCTCCTCGCGTGCGCTCCGGCCGCGCGTACCGTTCAATTCTCCTCAGCTCGCCGGAGCGCCGCGGCACGCCCGCATTAGTTCCATACCGTTCGACTCGACGTTGCGTGCTTCAATTCGTCACACAGCCTCGCCCCCGCCATCGCGCGACCTGCGAGTACGCGGCGCTGGCGCCAGGATAGGGATGACAAGATCGAGCAGCCAAAGGACATCCTGATGCGCACTGGGATTGTCAAAGGCACAGCATCCGTTGTGCGCGCGCTAATCCATAGGAATAGCTTAGCAACTAACCTGAATAATCTGAAACTATGAATAACTTCGAAGTTCATCTGATAGATTCAGACGTCAAAGGCCGTAGGGTGGGGCGCCTCGACAGAATAATAATGCGGAGGAGGAGAAGCAATACTTCACGTACGTATAGCGTTCACTGCTCATCGCATGTTATCGCGGTGCTACAAATCAGCCACCGGATGTTCAAATCAGGTCCACATTGTTCCAAAATCCAAATCAAATCAGAAATGACCAGGAGTACTTATCATGCTCATGCCTGGACAAAGAAGTACGAGCGTGCTACGGCCTACGGTACGGCATGTACTGTACGGAATTATTTTTCTGTCCATCTATCTATTATATTAATACAATAGTGTTAAAAGGAGCCACCACGTTCGCCGAGAAGGTCAAGAAATTCCCACGTTAATCTAAAAAAGAGAAGGATATGCACCGTTGGATTTTATGAAGATTTAACGGTTTAAACTAATTCAAAGAGTCTATGTTTCTTAGGAAGGACTATAAATTACCATATAATAAAAAAGAGAAAAATAATTTACACCGTAGGATTTTATGATTATCTAACGGTCTACATACATCGCCTCATGCGGGAAAAAACAAGTACTCATCACGGGTAGATGTTGGAGTCGGCAAAAAAAAATCGGATTGTGTTACTGTAGCCGCCACTACTGTAGCTCCTCCTCTTATTGAATTTTAAGTCAAATGTAACTTCATGCTATGAACTTCAAACAAGCCATGTGGATATTCAAATGGAGTGCATTCAATGAGTTCTAAATATCTGTTATCTCTGGTAGTTCATTCACTCAATGGATCAAAAAGTAATTTTTGGCCTCTCTTACAAAGCGAACTCAAATTTCTATAAATCTTTTTTCTGTACATCATCTAGATTACCATATTAATAAAAAAGATAAAAACACATCACTAGATTTTATGATGATCTAACGATATATGCTAACATAAAGAGTATACGATTATTAATAGATAATTTTAGAAATATCTAACGGTCTACATAATCGCAACAAGTCCTCGCCTGATGCATATAGGGAAAAATAAGGACTCTATCATGGACTCACGGGTAGAAGTTGGATAAGCCAACAAAAATAATTCGGACTGTGTAGTCGTGGCTACTGTAGCTACTTCTCTTATTGAATTTCAAGGCAAATGTAACTTTGTGCTATGAACTTCAAACAAGCCATATGGATATTCAAACGAAATGCATTCAACGGATGGTGTAGTAGAGAAGAGAAGAGACATGAGTGGGTATTTTCGTCGATACCACCTCAAGAGACTGCAGCTATATGTGTGCTCTACTCACAATCATAGCACGGTCCGGTTCAAAGTTCACTCCACATGTCTCCGCCCAATATAAGATCTCGGCGCTCCCCATTGCCATGTCTGAGCAACAGAAGAGGGTTTCCACACCGGAAAATGGCCATAGCGGCAAGAGGGCAAGGGGGCTGGTCGGTAAGGTGGTGTGAAGAAGGAGCGGCGGGGGCAGGGTCAACGGGAGGCGAGCCCGGGCGGCGATGGGGAGGGAGCCATGGTGGCCGTGCAAGCCATGGAGGAGGCGCATATCAACATCACGATCGCCGTCGGCCGCCGCCACTGCCACAGCTGCCTCCTCCCCTTCAAGCGCTCATCTTCAAGGAAGGAGTCACCACGTTCGCCAAGAGGGCCAAGAAATTTCTACGTTAATCCAAAAATGAGACGAATATATGCCGTCGGATTTTATGAAGATCTACCGGTCCATATTGTTTCATTAATCTAAAAACGAGAAGAATATATAACATCGGATTTTATGAAGATCTAACGGTCCATATTATTCTGTTAATACAAAAAGAGAAAAAAGCACCACCGGATCTTATGAAGATGCCTATGTCTCCTCAATATAAAGTAATCGGATTAGAATATAGCATTTATATAACTATGGGTCTCTACTATCCTAACTAACGTGGAAAGTAATATGATTAGGAAATAATATTTAAATATTATTAGTCTCTTTCAATAGTTGTATTGAATACGGATATGTTATTTTTAAATTCTCAATTTATACACATTTATTAGCCGTATTTGGACTAGTTGTATTGAATACGGATACGTTATTTTTAAATTCTCAATTTATACACATTTATTAGCCGTATTAGAGTCCAAATACGGCTAATAAATGTGTATAAATTGAGAATTTAAAAATAACATATCCGTATTCAATACAACTATTGAAAGAGACTAATAATATTTAAATATTATTTCCTAATCATATTACTTTCCACGTTAGTTAGGATAGTAGAGACCCATAGTTATATAAATGCTATATTCTAATCCGATTACTTTATATTGAGGAGACATAGGCATAGATTTCACTGAGTATTATTTTTTAATCTTTATCACCCGCTATTATCTTTTTCATGTTGGCTATTATATTCTTCACCCTTTTTTTGAGAGAGAGCTTATATTCTTCACCCTTAATCACCTTCCATATCTTGGCAGGCTTTAATGTCTCTTGGATTGCAAATAAAGACATCAAAAATAGCTAGAAAATTACGTATAAAAGTAGGTAGCAAACCCCAATGCAACGATGTTCATTGCAAAGCCAAGACTGATGGTTGGGAAGGATGCGACAACAATATGGTCTTCACTCCAAAATCGACAAAATGATGATTGCGACATAGTAGTCAAAACTACTTGGGAGCAATGGCTAGAAGGCGGGTAGACTCATTAAATACCAGATTATAATTTAACATGCATCGATTCCCTTATCTCCTTATCTCCTGATCATGTTCTAAAAGTATAGGCTACAAAATTTATTTACGTATATTTATTTTAAAGTAAAAAATCACAAATGTTAATAAAAAAACTACTAGCTACCCGCGCAAATTACGCGGGCCACCTTTCTAGTTTATAATAACTGGACATGCCATTTTTTTCTTTTTCCACTTTGGATGTTCTTTGGGCCCCACGATTCAGTGAGGGAGCCATTTTCACTAGAGAGCGCTTGTGCTTCAAGAAAGTCGCTAAAAAAATGATTTAAACCCTCCCAAAGGCCAAAACCCCTCCCTGGCATGAGCGCCGCCGCCGCGCCGCGCTCGCTCGATGCTGCCGCAGAGACAGAGGCGGCCGCCGGAACCCACACATCCCAACGAAATCTCCCCTCCGGCTCGGCTGCGACCGCCTCAAGCTTCTCCGCGCCGCGCCGGCCATCGCCTCCGGCTCCCGCCCCTGGACCCGTCAGCCTACGCCGGCCTCCTCCGGTCCGCGTCGCGGGGCCGGTCGCTGGTGCTGGCCAGGCTCGCGCACTCCCACATGCTCCGCGCCGGCTACCTCCCGGACCTCTTCCTGCGCAACAACCTGCTCGCCACCTACTGCCGCTGCGGCGACATGCGGCACGCGCGCCTCCTGTTCGACGGAATGCGGCGCCGGGACGCCGTCTCCTGGAACACGCTCATCGCCGGGTACTCCAGCCAGGGCTCCGCGCGCCTGGCGCTCGGCGCGTTCCGGGACGCGCGGCGCGACGACGCCGTCGCCGTGGATAGGTTCACCTACGCCGCGGTGCTGTCCACGTGCGGCGGCGCGAAGGACGGGAGGAGCGGCCGGGCCGCGCACGGGCTGGCCGTGGTGAGCGGGCTTGCGCGGACCGCGTTCGTGACCAACTCGGTGATTGACATGTACGCCAAGTGCGGGATGATTGATGAGGTGAGGCTGGTGTTTGATCGGGCGGAGAAGCGGGATGAGGTTTCATGGAACCTGCTGCTGTCGGCGTATGTACGGATGGGGTGGCCAGAGGTGGCGGTGAATGTGCTTGTATGGATGCACCGGTCAGGGGTGAAGCTGGACGCTTTTGCTCTGGGTGGGATCCTGAAGGCTTGTTCTGAGCCTTCCGGACCAGAATGTTGTGATTTACAATGCCATGATAGCAGGGTTTGCTCGGTTAGGTAACGAGCCATGCCCTGAGACTAGAATTGAAGCAGTCAGACTTTATGCAAACTTGCTGCAGAGGAGGATAAGACCCTCTAAGTTTACGTTCAAGAGCGTGCTTGAAGTCTGCAATTTGACCAATGCGGTGCGATGTGGGAGGCAGATACATGCCCATGTTATCCTCAGTGGGTTCGAAGACGACGACTTCATTGGAAATGCACTGATTAATCTATATTCAAAGGCTCGGTTAGTTGATGATAGTCTGAGATGCTTCCATAGGACTCCCAAGCGAGAGATTTTTACATGGACATCTATGATTGAAGCATTGGTGCGCCATGAACATTCTGATAAGGCACTAGACTTGTTCAGAGAGCTTTGTTACCTGGAAAAGGAGCCTGACCAATTCACCATGTCAAGTGTGATGAATGCCTGTGCTGCTCTGAGTATACCGATAACATGTGAGCAGATACATTGTTATGCAGTCAAATCTGGATTCGATCAGTTTACTCTTTGTGGCAACTCTCAGATTGAGATGTATAGGTGTACAGGTGACCTTAAGGCTGCAAAGAAGACATTTGAGAAAATATCATGCCTGGATACTCTCTCGTGGTCTCAAATGATCTTGAGTTATGCAGTCCATGGCCATGAAAGAGAGGCTTTACTGCTCTTCAAGAAAATGGAGGATTGTGGTGTCATGATAAATGAGTTTGCATTTCTTGCTGTTCTTGTTGCTTGCAGCCATCAGGGACTGGTGGATGAAGGTTTCAGGTAACCTTTCTTTTTCCCCAATCTGCAATATGCAACCTTGTTCCATTGTTTCTTAGATGAGCGTTTACCTTTTGCCTTCCTCCTGCTTACCTGTAACATGTTTGTGCCAATTTAGGTGGAATTTTTGTAGTTATCCTTCAAAAACTAAATGTGACAACTAGATCAAGATGAGAGTCTGGGAATTGTAGATAGAAAATTAGCAATGCCAACAGCAGACAATAAAATAAAATCTTCCTAAAAATCAGTATCCATCTATCCATATTTTAGACCATGAATTCTTGCTCCTGTACTAATCTAAAATAGCAAGCTGCATTTGCTGATATAAAGATAATCCCAAGGTCATCCGTAGGGTGATGTCATACTCTCCTGCAAGATAGCAAATTAACTGTTCATGCTCACCGCATCAATGCATGCCTTTAAATTACTAGTCGCAAAATCTTGTAGAGGATTGTCAGACTTGAAGTAACACCGCCAGTGCCGGTCCCAAGCCCGGATGTAAAAGGTGGAGGGTTTGAGTTTGACATACCTTTTTCTGTTATTTGCAGAATTTTAGCATAGTGTAGCTTGGAGAATTTATGTCTATAACCACACAATAAATGAACAAAATGAGCACATCCTCCATTTGTCTACTTCTTTCCCACTTCTGAACATTGTTCGTGATTGATCACATGTTTTTTTTTCTATTGTAATGTAGGCATTATGAGAGCATGGTTTCAGATTATGGCTTTGTCACGGATGTGAAGCATGTAGCTTGCATGATTGACCTCCTAGGCCATGTTGGGAAGGTGGCCGATGCTGAAGATTTCATAATGAGGTCTGGGTTAGAAAATGATGCAGTACTTTGGCATGCACTATTGCGTGCCTGCAGAATCCATGGGGACAGTGAAAGGGGTATAAAAATAGGAGAGAAACTAATGATGCTTGAGCCTTATGCTGCTAGTTCCTATGCCATGCTGTACAACTTGTACATGGATGCTGGCAAAATCTCACTTGCTATGAGGACAAGAGGCCAGATGAGAGAGCGAGGGATGGCTAAGGAGGCTGGGGTTAGTTGGGCCGAGTTAGGAGGATCCATTCATCAATTTGTTGATGGAGATAATTCTTGCTCACAGAAAGTTGAATCTTTCACAAGATTGGAAGAGTTGTTGGTTATGGTGAAACAGAAGAGTGAGCATAGTGGTATGAATGTTTGGGGGTTGGGATTCCAAGCCAGAAAGGTTGGTGAGAACTCAATCAGCAAACATGGTGAATTGTTAGCGGTGGCTCTTGGGCTATCTACTTTGCCGAACTCTACTCCTGTAAGAGTTATGAAGAACCAAAGCATGTCCTGGGAAAGCCATGAGACGCTGAAGTTGCTATCCGAGGGTGAAAACAGGGAAATCATAATCAGAGATCCAGCTCGCTTTCATCATTTTAGTCAAGGTTCATGCTCTTGCCGAGACTACTGGTAATCAGAAGCCATACATGTCTAATCTGGAGTAATATTTGGAACAACCGAAGTTGCAACTAGTGGCTAGCATGTAGTGGAACTGAACATGCAAGTAAATCAATCCTGCTTGCAAGCCACCTTGCACAATTGGTCGGGTAATAAGTAAGATGGCATGATTGCAAGCAATGTGTTTACAATCCACACAGCAGAAGATGACTGGTTGGTGATGTGCGCCTCCAAAGCCTTCATTGCCTCATGATAAACAACCATCAAGTAAGGCACTAACAGAATGTTCGGTGCTGCTGGAGATGTGAAAGTGGACGCTAAGGAGGCTGGGGTTAGTTGGGCTGAGTTTGGAGGATCCATTCATCAATTTGTTGATGGAGATAATTCTTGCTCACAGAAAGTTGAATCTTTCACAAGATTGGAAGAGTTGTTGGTTATGGTGAAACAGAAGAGTGAGCATAGTGGTATGAATGTTTGGGGGTTGGGATTCCAAGCCAGAAAGGTTGGTGAGAACTCAATCAGCAAACATGGTGAATTGTTAGCGGTGGCTCTTGGGCTATCTACTTTGCCGAACTCTACTCCTGTAAGAGTTATGAAGAACCAAAGCATGTCCTGGGAAAGCCATGAGACGCTGAAGTTGCTATCCGAGGGTGAAAACAGGGAAATCATAATCAGAGATCCAGCTCGCTTTCATCATTTTAGTCAAGGTTCATGCTCTTGCCGAGACTACTGGTAATCAGAAGCCATATGTCTAGGTCTGGAATAATACTTAGAACAAGCGAAGTTGCAACTAGCGGCTGGCATGTAGTGGAACTGAACATGCAAGTAAATCAATCCTGCTTTCAAGCCACCTGGCCCAATTGGTCGGGTAAGAAGTAAGATGGCATGATTGCAAGCAATGTGGTTACAATCCACACAGCAGAAGATGACTGGTTGGTGATGTGCGCCTCCAAAGCTTTCATTGCCTCATGATAAACAACCATCAAGTAAGGCACTAACAGAATGTTCGGTGCTGCTGGAGATGTGAAAGTGGACTGCGTCTACTAGTCACTATTCTCAGCTAGAAAGGGTCACAATGAACGAAATTGGACGAGTATAGACAGAGTAACATGAAAGTCTCCTGTCTGTAGAGTGCTGGATATGGTGGGCAAGATAGCTAATTTTGCTTGGCTATGGTAGGCAGCACACCTCAAAGCTTATGTGCAGCACAGATTGGTCCAGTGGATGCTTGGCCCTCTGATGCCATAGAAACTGAGAAGTAGCAGATACCTGACATCTTACCTTTTGAAACTGAAGATATTTTTTTGTGTTTTATTTATCCCACAGCCTGGCTGTAGATGTCCCTCATTTAGGCTCGCTGATTTCTTTCGTAGAAGTAGGCAGGATTACAGCTGATACATGTACATATGTATTCCTGATGATCTGCTTATAAAGTTTTCCAACTGGCAAAGTGTATATGAAACTAGGAATGGTGCGTTTGTTACATGTAATTGAAGAAAAAATCGGTTACAGATTGGGCATCATTGTTTGTTGCAGAGTATAAAAGTTAGCAGTAGATCGTTCGTTTCGGGTTCCATTCTTACACTAGTCATTTTTTTGTCTTCACACGGTATCCTGAATTTATATATAAGCTTTCATCCATATCGACATCAAGATTTCGTGGTGTAGTTGGTTATCACGTCAGTCTAACACACTGAAGGTCTCCGGTTCGAGTCCGGGCGAAATCAATTTTTATTTTTTTGCCTTGTTTATTTTCTCTCTACGGCGGCACACGGCATCTTCGCTCCCCTTGTTCTACACTGCCACGGTCGATTAATTAAAGCATGTGATGCGGTGCGAAGCATTGTAATCTCAGAGGTTTCAGTGTTGTCAGGTGCTCCACCACTCCTTGTTTCTTTTGTTTTTTTTGCGGGTTCCACTACTCCTTGTTTTAGCTCACGTAGCTCTCACCAGCTGAACAAGCAGCCAAGGCTTCATCTAATACGTTTGACGTGTCAGTGTCACCTGTTCCCTGGCCGTTTTTAACCGGGGCCGGCGTCTCGTCGCAACTGCGATCCAAGGTTACTGGGTTAGTTAATCTCTTGTCTCTATGTATCACTGTACATCGTGCAGTTGCCAACAAGTGGTTGCCTGTCTCGTTGCTCGTTGCAATCAGTCGGCAGCATGGATCAGGACAGAACAGGGGCGCTGCTGTTGTCTGGCCTTCCGTGTAGGTGAGCGCAGTGCTGCACTGCACGTTTGCATTCATCGGTGGTCGCGATGCAGGCCGACAAATGCGGCTAATTCAATGCACTCTGGGCGGCCACGCTTCGTTTTTTTGGCACGAGATCAGCTACCAGATTTGAGATTTCCCCGAGGGCCGAGGTCAAGCGATTGTTACGATGATTGTCAGTCAATTCTTGCTGTGATCATATGCAGGTAGTATATGATTTGCTCCTGCTCTGAAGAATGTATTATTTGTGGAAAAAAACATGTTGTAAAGCAATACGAAAAAATGGCCTCACAGTTTAATGCAGGTCCCACGGTTGTAATAAAAAAGAATAACTTACACATAGGCCCTGTTTAATGGCTGTGTTTAGTTCCCTATCCCATCACCAAAATTCCCAAAATTTTCTCTCCAAACATCACTATCCACCTATCACATCAAATCTCTCTCCTCATACATGGAACACTAAACGTGGGTAAATAAAAAAACTAATTACATGGTTTTGATGTACACGACGAGACGAATCTTCTGAGCCTAGTTAGGTCTTAATAGGACAATGTTTACCACAAACAAACGAAAAGTGCTACAGTGCGCTACAGTGTTCGATGTGACATTTTCACCCCCCACACGCACGCCTCCCACCTACACCACCCTCGCTTACTCGTGGGCCCCACTCCTCTCCGCCCCGCGGACCACGTGGGCCCGCCTCACTTCACGCCGCGGCAATTATTTTCCTCCGCCCCCGGCCGTGTGTGCCCGTGTGAGCAACGAGCTCGGGTAGCTAGCTCAGCTGCTTCTGCTATCCGCTCGGAATCTCCCATGGCCGCCGCCGCGTGCTGAGACAAACCCTAGCAGAGTCTAGCAGCGGTGGGGGGCTAGCAATTGGAGTGTTAGATCATCTCCTTCGACGCGCCGGCGCCTCCTCCTCCGATGGCGGACTCGACGCACCACATCATCCGCCGCGCGGCCCCGCGGCTGGTGCTGCTCGTTCTCCGGCATCCCGGAGAGCCCCGAGCACCGCGCGCCGCCGCGGGAGGTGGCGTCCAGAAGCTGCCGCCCAAGTCCCCGCTGGCGCCGTCGTCGTTCCAGAGCTCGCCGTCGTCCAAGCTCGCGGGGCTCATCGACCCGCGCAGGATCCTCTCGCCGGGGCGCGTGTCGCCGATAGACTCCGAGGGGTCGCCGGTCGTAGGGGCGGCCGCGGCTGAGGAGGAGGACGCGCTCCCGAGGGAGCAGCAGGCGGCGGCGGCGCAGGTGCCGTTCGTGGCGGTGCGGGAGGACGAGGAGGAGGGAGGGACCGGGCTGGATCTGAGGCTGTCCCTGCGCGGGAGGGACGGGAGGTGCGTGGTCATGGAGCTCGACTCCGCCGTGCTGCGCGAGAGCAGCGCCTTCTTCGCCGACATGGTGCCGGACGCCTCTGCTGCTGCAGGAGGCGGCGGCGCCGGGGGCAAGAGGATCGAGGTGGATGGGGTGGACAACCTGGAGGCGTTCAAGGAAGCCGTGGAGCTCATGTTCGAGCCCGACGCCATGCGGTGGCTCGCCAGGGCCGGCGTCTCGCGAGCAATTGGTGTGCTCGAGGTGAGATGTTGTATCCCTTTGGTTTCCTTCTCCTCGTTTGTGCCGACTGTACGGTTCTCGAATTTGTGATGTGGCCAGTACCTCCGTGTGGCTGGCTGGGGAAGTGCTAGTGTTTGTACCACTCACATTGCATAATTGTACATCTCAATTTGGTTGTTCAATTGATTGTGCTTCCATGAATTCAAGGTATATTTGTGACCTTGATCTTCGTAATCACCAATTCAGTTAGCATGTAGACATCAGTAGGTTTAGGTGTGCTTGTGCTTGGATTCAGACTAATGCAGCGACCAAAATTGTGCACACAATTTTGAAAGTGCTGTTTTTGGTCAGTTGGTAATAAATTGGTCACTTTGATGTGTCAAAATCATTGAGTTGGTGCTGATAGTGTATGTTATGCAGTTGCTAAATTATTTTTAAGCTACTTTTATGGTAGGGCTCACCACTCACCCAAATTTGGGTTCTGGCAACTTGAGTTAGCAGTAGGCCTTACCGACATCCTCAAACTTGGATAATACTGTTACAGGCAATTTTTGTAATGGGGTTCTGGCAACTTTAGTTAGCAGGAGGTCTTATCCACAGCTTCGCATTACTTGGATAATATTATTATTGGCGATTTTTGTGACTCGTTTAGTTCAGCGGGTCTTTTGAGCTTATCTTGGCAAAATATACACAGTTTTTGGGAACCTTTTCACTATTGCTACTTGGCATATGATAACCGCATTCATAAGATATTACTAATGCCAACAAAACGACAAGAAGAACGTTATGGCTTAAGAGTTCACCACTTATTTCTTTTCAACTGTTAGGCTAAAAAAGAAATCCAAGTAGGAAAATTCTTTTATAGTTCAATATTTATTTTAGGTATATAGGTTCGACGTATTAAAAAAAGGACCATTCTATATTTTCTATATGGCGCCTTTTCTTTTCATTTTTTTTTACTTTAAGCAGCTGTTGCTATGAACATATGGTCCGGTGTGCAGGTGTGCTTATGGATCAGTAATGCTTTATTAATTACTATATACTAATGGCTAAGGTGGTTATTGGCATTAAAGCGATCTAATTAATATATGTGTTGAGCAGCCATTAAAACTTGGAGAAAATAGCATACTAGCAGGTTATAGCAGGTTTTCATGTTCATGCCATATATTGTTCTGAACTTTTCGATTGAAAATTGTCCGTTAATTTGTGCACCTCAAAGATTATATTGGTACTTGGTTGTACTTTGAACAAAATACACTTATCTGGTGTCACATGTTTGATCCATTAACTGATTTCATCAAATCTGCACTGTTTATGACTTGTTGAGCTTTAATCGTGGAAGTGAGATGCGAATTACAGAATCAGACTACCTGATCATTTTGTTCATTTCTATACATGTATACAATTTGTATACCTTTGATATTTGTAGATCCTCATGCATTTTCTGCTTCCTTGCAATCTGAATTGTACCCCTTTTTTTTGCGCAAATCTGAATTTTACCTGTTATGTGTCTGACGAATACAATTCTGTTTTGATTTTGAATTACAGGTTTCCTCCTCTATTATGTTTGACAGAGGAATTGCCTCTGGTGCCCGCTCGGAATCTCCCATGGCCACCGCCGCCTTCGCCTCGTGCTGAAACAAACCCTAGCAGCGGGGAGGCTAGCAATTGGAGTGCTAGATCATCATCTCCTTCGACGCGCGGGCGCCTCCTCCTCCTCCGATGGCGGATTCGACGCACCACACCATCCGCCGCGCCGCGGCGCGGCCCCGCGGCTGGTGCTGCTCGTTCTCCGGCATTCCGGACAGCCCCGAGCACCGCGCGCTCCCGGCGGCCGCCGCGGGAGGTGGCGTCCAGAAGCTGCCGCCGCCCAAGTCCCCGCTGGCGCCGTCGTCGTTCCAGAGCTCGCCGTCGTCCAGGCTCGCGGGGCTCATCGACCCGCGCAGGATCCTCTCGCCGGGGCGCGTGTCGCCGATAGACTCCGAGGGGTCGCCGGTCGTGGGGGGCGGCGCGGGGGCTGAGGAGGAGGACGCATCGCTCCCGAGGGAGCAGCAGGCGGCGGCGGCGGCGCAGGTGCCGTTCGTGGCGGTGCAGGAGGACGAGGAGGAGGGAGGGACCGGGCTGGATCTGAGGCTGTCCCTGCGCGGGAGGGACGGGAGGTGCGTGGTCATGGAGCTCGACTCCGCCGTGCTGCGCGAGAGCAGCGCCTTCTTCGCCGACATGGTGCCGGACGCCTCTGCTGCAGGAGGCGGCGCCGGGGGCAAGAGGATCGAGGTGGATGGGGTGGACAACCTGGAGGCGTTCAAGGAAGCCGTGGAGCTCATGTTCGAGCCCGACGCCATGCGGTGGCTCGCCAGGGCCGGCGTCTCGCGGGCAATTGGTGTGCTCGAGGTGAGATGCATCCCTTTCGTTCCCTTCTCCTCGTTTGTGCCGACTGTACGGTTCTCCAATTTGTGATGTGACCAGTATCTTGAAGTGCTAGTGTTTGTACCACTCACATTGCAGAATTGTACATCTCAATTTGGTTGTTCAATTAATTGTGCTTCCGTGAATTCAAGGTATATTTGTGACCACATGCTAACTGAATTGGTGATTAGGCATATAGGTTCGACGTATTAAAAAAAGGACCGTTCTATATTTTCTATATGGTGCCTTTTCGTTTTCATTTTTTTTACTTTAGGCAGCTATTGCTATGAACATACGGTCCTGTGTGCAGGTGTGCTTATGGATCAGTAATGCTTTATTAATTACTATATACTAATGGCTAAGGTGGTTATTGGCATTAAAGCGATCTAATTAATATATGTGTTGAGCAGCCATTAAAACTTGGAGAAAATAGCATACTAGCAGGTTATAGCAGGTTTTCAGGTTCATGTCATATATTGTTTTGAACTTTTCAATTGAAAATTGGCTGTTAATTTGTGCACCTCAAAGATATATTGGTACTTGGTTGTACTTTGAACAAAATACACTTATCTGGTGTCACATGTTTGATCCATTAACTGATTTCATCAAATCTGCACTGTTTATGACTTGTTGAGCTTTAATCGTGGAAGTGAGATGCGAATTACAGAATCAGACTACCTGATCATTTTGTTCATTTCTATACATGTATACAATTTGTATACCTTTGATATTTGTAGATCCTCATGCATTTTCTGCTTCCTTGCAATCTGAATTGTACCCCTTTTTTTTGCGCAAATCTGAATTTTACCTGTTATGTGTCTGATGAATACAATTCTGTTTTGATTTTGAATTACAGGTTTCCTCCTCTATTATGTTTGACAGAGGAATTGAATCATGCTTGAAGTACATTGAAGCAGTTCCATGGAATGAGAATGAGGAAGAGAAGCTGAAGCATGTTTTTGCTAGATGCACTTTTGATGAAGCAGTATGTAAAGATGTGTTGGCAAGATTACAACAGCAATGCAGGAGCAGTTCAGAGGATTTGACAGTGCAGCTCGTTGAATCTGTCATCAGTGGAACCAACAACGGCGCAAGAAAAGAGATGCAATCTTTGGTCAACGGTCTCCTAAGCAAAAGCTCAGTCTATCATAAGGACTTGTCCGGGCTAAACAAAGGGGGCCTTTATCAAATCTGTCGTTCCTGTTTGAGTTCACTGGTGGAACTATTTGTGGAAGACTCAGGGGCGGTTGGGGATGCAGGCCAAGCTATGACTGTTTCAGATAGCAAGCCTATGATTGAAAGGGTCAGTAAGCAAACCGAGAATCTCAACTGGCTCTTTGACATCCTTGTAAACAATGATATGGCAGAAGAATTTGTTGAGTTGTGGGCTAAGCAAGATGAACTCATCAGAATGCATGAGCAAGCGTCGCCAATGTTCAGGTACGAGCTGAGCCGGATATCAGCGAGCGTGTTCACTGCCCTGGGAAAAGGAAGAATCCAATGCCCCAGCGATACGAGGAGCCTGTTGTTCTATGGATGGTTCAGGCCAATGTTAATGGACTTTGGCTGGCTTCAAAGGTGCTCCAAAGGCCTTGATGTCAGGATACTGGAGGAGAATCTTGGGCAAGCCCTCCTCACCCTTCCACTTCAGCAGCAGCAGAGCTTATTCGAAGAATGGTTTCGGTGCTTTGCATCTAGAGGCACAGAATGCCCCAATCTCAGCAGAGCTTTCCAGGTATGGTGGAGGAGGTCATTTGTTAGATCATCAGTAGAGGTGCGTCAGTGAGCGTTTTTACATCACTGTGAGGTATATGTGCTGCGCGTATCGATCGATGTAAAATTATAGCTGTTGCAATATCAAGTATATCCAAATTTTGTTTTTCTCCTAATAAAATTCAGCATGTTCTTCAACTTCTGTGCACTGGCTGGTGTCAGTAAAATTGTTACGTACAACCATGACGAATGGTCATAAAACTGGCCAGTAAGCTTCATCATGAATATGGGCAAATCATGTTATTGCTGCCTTAAAATTGGCATCACTGTACATCATACATGGCCTTATTCATATGCAAGCAAACATAGATAGGAGAGCATCACTGCACTCTACCGGTCGCTATACATACATACATACATGAGCTCCTTAATTTCCCCATCACAGATACACTACTCCTTAGAGCAACTCCAGCAAGGCTATGCAAATTGAGGCCTTCAAAACTAATTTGCAGGTCCAACTAAAAAATAGAGGCCCTTCAAATAAGAGTCCAACTCCAGCAACAAACCAACTCAGCCCTCTATTTAGTTGTGGACCCATATGTCAGTGAATCAATCCAACCCATCTCCAATCCTACTGCGCCGCCGCCCACCACCACCGTGCGCCGCTCTGCTCGCCCGCGGCCTCCTCCCTCCTCTCGGCATCGGCACTCGGCAGCAATCCACCGCCCTCCCCAAAATCCCCAACCCCCAAAACCGTCGTACACATCCACCGTGCCGCAATGCCGCCCCACCACCGCCACCGCATCCCGCTCCCCATCTTCCTCTCCCCATCTTCCTCCTGCTCCTCGTCACCACCGCCTCCGCGGCCGGGGTGGCCCCCGGCGGCGCCGCGTCGCACTCGCAGCCGACGCAGCCGTCCCCGGTCCAAGCCGCGGCGGCCCCGCCCGCGGCGCCGGCCTTGAAGAAGAAGCCGCCGACCCCCGGCACCGCGTCGCGCTCGCAGCCGACGCTCCCGTCCCCGGTCCGGGCCGTGCCCCCCTCCACGGCGCTGGCGTCGAGGCCCCCGGCCCCGGCCGCGCTCCTCGCCGCCTTCCTCGCCAAGGCCGACCCGACCTCCCACCTGCGCGTGCCCCCGGCGCCCTCACCATGCTCCCGCCCCGGGATCACCTGCGCCGCGTCCGGCCAGATCATCCGCCTCGTCCTCGAGTCCGTGGGGCTCAACGGGACGTTCCCGCCGGACACGCTCTCGCTCCTCGCCGACCTCCGCGTGCTCAGCCTCAAGTCCAACGCGCTCCACGGGCCCGTCCCGGACCTCTCCCCGCTCGTCAACCTCAAGGCGCTCTACCTCGCGGGGAACCGCTTCTCGGGCCCCTTCCCGGCCTCGCTCGCCTCGCTGCGCCGGCTCCGCTCCATCGACCTCTCCGGGAACCGCCTCTCCGGCGAGCTCCCGCCTGGCATTGAGCTGTCTCTTATACACATCT
>OAMR01000990.1:229846-246240 GCA_900205405.1 Echinochloa crus-galli
TATACACATCTAGATGTGTATAAGAGACAGGTATATATATATATATATAATATAGATATAGATATAATTTTATTTAAATATATGTTGCTGTTTAATTGGTCAGAATGACATAGCATGAGGAAAATTTAAGGAGGAGGAAATCAAATATAAAAAAAAATATTATCCGAGAAAATATTATGAAAAAATGTTATATGAGAAAATATTATTTTGCTACTTATGCAATGAGAATCTAGGCTGCCTTAACCAATGGATGCCTATCACTGTTATGGATCAATCTTTGTCTTTTTCCTCCTCCGGTAAAACATGGAGTAATATATAGACATGGTTGATGCCCGATCTAATGAATGATCACAGAGGCCGCGCGGCAGCGGTGGAGGGCTCCCGCGGCGACACGAACGGCCACACGATGACGGTGGAGCCATGGAGGCCTCCTACGGCGGGCACGGACGGTTACGCAGCGGCGACATTGGATGGCTCGCGCGGCGGCTGGACCCGAGCACCGAAGATCCGTGGGTGGCTCCCGTAGAGACCGCAGCGGCGACGACGGCAGACGATCACACGACGATGGGGAAATACTCCCGCTACGGCCACAGATGGCCGCGTGGTGGCATTGGAGGGCTCCCGTGGTGGCTGCGAACGGCCACGCAACACGGTGGAGCTGTGGAGGCCTCCTACAGCGGCCATGGATGGCTGCACAGCGACGACATTAGATGGCTCGCACGGCGGACGCAGATGGCCGCGTGACGACTGCGGAGGCCCATGTCTTTTTCTCCTTTTCTTTCATCGACGCAACTACTCCCCCTCTCCCACTCTATCTCTCTCCCTCTATCTCCCCACTCTCTCAAGTGGCTGCAGCAGTGGCGAGGGGTGCCGGTTTGCTCGACCGGCACCCTTCAGCCCCACAGGCCTCCAGCGGTGCGCGGAGAGGCCGGACCCCGAACACCGAAAACATGCGGGCGGCTCCCGCAGCGACAGCAACGATGGACGATCACATGGCGACGGTGAAAGACTATCGCGGCGGCCACGGAGGCCGCGCGACGGCGGTGGAGGGCTCCCTCGGCACGTGGAGCGGCCACACCCCAAACACCGAAGAACGCGCGGGCGGCTCCCACAGCGGCGATGACGACGGACGACCTCTCAACGACAGCAAAAGATTGTCCCGGTGCCAACGAAGGCCGCGCGACGGCGGCGGAGGGCTCCCGTGGCGTGCGGAGTGGCTGGACCCCGAACACCGAAGACGCGCGGGCGGCTCCTGCTGCGGTGAAGGGCTCCTGCGGCGGTGCAAACGGCCACACGGTGAAGGTGGAGCCGTGGAGGTCACCTACGGCGGCTATGGATGGCTGCACAGCGGTGACATTGGATGACTCGCACGGCAGCTGGACCCTGAACACCGAAGATGCGTGGGCGGCTACCGCAGAGGCCGCAGCGGCGATGACGGCAGATGATCACTCGGCGACGTGGAAAGACTCTCGCTGTGGCCACAGACGGCCACATGGCGGCGGTGGAGGGCTCTACAGCGGCCACGGACGGCTCCACAGCGGCGACATTGGATGGCTCGCACGGCAGACGCAGACGGCTGCGTGAGGACTGGAAAGGGGTGGTGGCAGACGGAATAATATGGACCGTTAGATCTTAATATAATCCGGCGGCATATATTCTTCTTCTTTTTGGATTAATGAAATAATATAGACTGTTAGATCTTCATAAAATCCGACGGCATATATTCTTCTCTTTTCTAGATTAACGTAGGAATTTCTTGGTCCTCTCGGCGAACGTGGTGGCTCCTTTTAACACTATTGTATTGAGATAATAGATTTAGGGGAAAATTGCCACTCTCCACCGTCGTCTCTCTCTCGCCCGCAAGAAACGGCCGGCGGCGGCGGATGGCAAGCCGGCGGGGCCGCCTCCTGATGGTCACGCCGACGGGACCCCGGCGGATCCGGCGAGCCGATGGCTGATCCGCCCGTTCGGTGGCAAGGAGCGACCCCACCCGTGGCTTTCTGGCTAAGAGCCCCGTCGGCAGGTCCCCTGTCCTCGCTCCTCGCCGCTGCGGCAACGCCTCCCGGCGAGGGGGCGGGTGCATGGCCGGGCTTCGTGTCGCACAGGGAATCCGTCGATCCATCTCCTTCCATGCCCTCGTCCCTCGTGCTCTCTCTTCTGCAACTGTGCCACCCCACCCCCTCCCCTCCAGGTCCTGCCACTGGAGCCTGATGAAGACCAAGGCCTCTGCCAGCAAGGCCGCCGCCGCCGAGGTAACCACCACCGCGGCCCGCATCTCAATCTCTCTCCTTTTCCACTCTGGTCCCGTTTCTTGAGACCTAGCCTAGATACCTACCTGCGCTTCTTGAGAACAAACCCAAATTGCTACTGTACTGTACTTCAGATTTCTGATTCTTCTCCACACCATAATCCTATAAGTAATTTCTTTTTTTGCCTCGTCCTTTTTTGATCGATTGATTGATAATTAGAGAGGGCACACCTCCAAAGAAAGAAAATTATTCCTTAGACTATCAATTGGGGGGCTGATATGCTTGGCCTGCAGGTGCATAACCATCTACAACTGAACTCGAGTAACTGACATGAGGGATATGAAGCAAAGCTTTACAGCTGAATTTTTCCAGGTGAGCTTATTTCTGTTTTGTGGACACCAATCTGCACATGCTGCCATATCTGTATGGCTGTATTTGTGTGCCATAATACCAATCTTTATTGCCTTTTCCATTGGTATGTTCTTTTGGTCTGCTTGATTTGAGTGGGGAAAGGAACATTTTTTTTAGCATAGGTTTGTGCTAAATTACTGGGCTAGGCGAGTCTAGCAAAGCCAGCAAGGGAACCAAACGTCCCCTTAGTTCAGTCCTTTGTGTTCTGGTGAGATCACTGGTGTGCACTGTCAACTGGATACTGTGTGTGGAACAATGTTCTAAAATTGGTAGCTCATATTTGATTGGCCACTCAACCAATAGTCGCGAATACACTTGGTTGTGTGGTAGTTCATGATAGTAGAGCAGCATGCTGTTTGATGAATACCAGTAATTCAGGTGGAATTAGTTAGAATCATGTAAAAAAACCCATTTGATGATCCTAACCACCAAGATCTCTGAGGCCATTATGTAATATGCATTAGACGTATTGGATCAGTTATTTCTAGCTGATTTTTTATATATGTATCATGGTTTTTTTATCTGGTTTGCTTGTAGCTCTTGTGATTGGGCTCAAGTTCTTGTGAGCAATGTTGTAGATTTACTTGCTAAATGATGTCTCATTCCCTTGTGTTTAACTATATTCAGGAGCTTGAGGAGAAGAGGAAGGAGCTTCTACATTGAAATTATGACATCTGGTTCAGAATGTGTTTCTGTGGTTCAGTAGATATATAGGTCTTTGTAAGGTTTAAATGTACATATGTTCAAATAATAGAGTTCAATCCAGTGCTCATTCTGCTGTCTTTTTTTTAGAAGTCGCCGGTCAGTCCTTGCTGCCTGCCGCCCTGAATCAGATCTGTGTTACTGAATTGTAGCGTGGAAATGCTTTCAGATGTTGGTCTGATTCTTGCTTGCCCATTCTTGTTTTGCACCTAAGAGGAGCGACTAGGAAGAGAGCAGCAGTGGAGTGCTGAATTGGGTGGCTCGGGGTCTGAACATGCTGCGTCGATCATTTTCCTTTAGCCATCTGTGTAAATCTTAAAGTAGTTTCTTCTATCTTAGTATTCTGGTGCCGTGCTATTATCAATTAGGGGGAGCAAGAACCAAGTGTTGCTGGGTGGTGGTTACCGGTTAGAATCATGTAATGCTAGGAGCCGTGTCAGAACTTTTTTTGAACGCGAAGTTTGGCTGTGTTCAGAGGAGGTGTCTCAGTTTCTGTACATGGTCCTGTCTCTGAATTCTGAAGAGAGGTGACACTGGAGATAGGGTACTTATGTAGTAACAGTGCTGATCCATCATAGCTTTTAAGTCATATTTATTCCTAACCACAGAACTATCAGTTATGATTGATATTTACATCCTGTTTGTACGCTGCTGGATGTGTGATCGAGAGATAGGAGAAATAAGCTAGGAAACTATGGGCATATTAGACAATTGAATTTTTTCCTCCATTCAAAAAATACAATAGAAGTTGTTTTACCAAACACCTTTTTAAAATAGCTCCAGCTCCATCAAAGAAGCTGCTCCACCAGTGAAGCAACAATCGGAGCCGTTTTTGGTGGAGCTGGAGCCCTACCAAAGGGGCCCTAAAAAACCGATGGCATGCACATTTCCATGGAAACAGACCTGCAGGATCAAAAGAACACAAGGGATCTAGTACTGTTGATGGCACGTATAAAATGCAGAACCAGAAGCAAATTCGCTACCAATGCAGGCACATGAGTTAATTGCTTGCTCAGTTGTTCATCAGGACAAGAACACACAAGAAACCGGGACTCTCTCCCTCCCTCTCTCCGAAAGTTCCGACCCAGCGAAAAACCATTTGGGAAGAAAAACCGATCGAGAGAAGAACAAAAAAAAACCAAAGGATACCCGAATCATATCGACAGCGTCCGTGGCCTTGTTTCAAGCAAGCCGCTGCTGCGCTGTGCTAATCGCGGGCGAGAGGAGCGGCCTCCTCGCCTGAATGTGACGCCGGGCCGCCGGGGCCGGATGCGAGGTCGCCGCCTTCTCCTCCGGTGATGACGAGGCCTTGACGGTTGCCTCCGTCGCTAGTGGTGGACCCGCGGCCGCGGCGGCCACCGCACCACCAGCCGCTGACGGGCGACGACGGCGTCAGTCTCCTCCGCCATGCCCACGCGATCGCCGCCGCCCTCCTTCTCCTTCCCGGCCACGCTGTCGTCGTCGTCGTCGGCGGCGGCGGCGGCCTTCTGCTCTGCAATGCGGTTGACGGCGTCCGCCTCCGTGTCCGCCACGCCACCGTCGCCCGCCACCACCACGACTCCGCCGTTCCCGGCCTCCTTCCCCGCCACGGCTAGGTCCTCGCCCTCCTCATCCTCCTTCTTCGACCCGTCACCATGCCCGCCCTCCTTCCCCGCCACGTCACCATCGACGCCCTCCTCCTCCTTCTTCGACAAGCCACCTTGTCCGCCCTCCTTCCCCGCCTTTTCGCCATCGCCGCCCTCTTCCTCCTCCTTCTTCAGGACTCCGTCGCCGGTCTCGGGTCTCCTTCCCCGCCACGCCTCCTCCTCCTCCTCCCTCCTTCGGCGCGTCACCATTCACACCCTCCTTCCCCGCCGAGTCACCGTCGCTGCCCTCCTCGCCTTCCTTCTTCGCCACGTCACCATTGCCGCCGTCCTCGTCCTCCTCCTTCCCCGCGCACCACCAGCCGCTGACGGGCGACGACGGCGTCAGTCTCCTCCGCCATGCCCACGCGATCGCCGCCGCCCTCCTTCTCCTTCCCGGCCACGCTGTCGTCGTCGTCGTCGGCGGCGGCGGCGGCCTTCTGCTCTGCAATGCGGTTGACGGCGTCCGCCTCCGTGTCCGCCACGCCACCGTCGCCCGCCACCACCACGACTCCGCCGTTCCCGGCCTCCTTCCCCGCCACGGCTAGGTCCTCGCCCTCCTCATCCTCCTTCTTCGACCCGTCACCATGCCCGCCCTCCTTCCCCGCCACGTCACCATCGACGCCCTCCTCCTCCTTCTTCGACAAGCCACCTTGTCCGCCCTCCTTCCCCGCCTTTTCGCCATCGCCGCCCTCTTCCTCCTCCTTCTTCAGGACTCCGTCGCCGGTCTCGGGTCTCCTTCCCCGCCACGCCTCCTCCTCCTCCTCCCTCCTTCGGCGCGTCACCATTCACACCCTCCTTCCCCGCCGAGTCACCGTCGCTGCCCTCCTCGCCTTCCTTCTTCGCCACGTCACCATTGCCGCCGTCCTCGTCCTCCTCCTTCCCCGCTGCATCACCATCGCCGCCCTCCTCCTTCCCCGGTCCCCGCCGCGTCACCATCGCCGCGATCGAGTTCTGCGGTGCTCGGGATCGTCGGCGGCACTCGTCGCCAGTCCCCATTCCCGGGACGAACTGAGGCCCGGCCATGGCGCTCGCTCGTCAGGGAAGGGAAGGGGGAGCGGGAGGTGGTTGGTTTGGTTTGGTTTAAAACGCGAGCAGGGTTGTTTGTTGTGCGCGAGCAGAGAGAATGGAACAAGTTGAGAACGCGAGCAGGTGTGTTGGCTGATGTATACAGTAGGTTGTTGTTTCAATTGTATCATAGTAATACAAAATCTTTTAATTTTTTGGAAAATAAAAGACTATCATTGGTTGCATGGCAAAAACTCATATAATGGTAGAGAAGTCGTCTCATAGTCCTAAAAATTAGCTCATGAAATGGTATATTGATGCGCATAAACTGAATGGACTACGGTACATCTGAAGAAAACAAGAAACTGAACAATGGACTCTGCTTGTGTCTTTGCCAGTATTGCGAGTTTACTCCTCGTTTTTATAAGGACTCGAAAGCTCCAACAAATGTACTGCACGACGACTCATGGTGTATTGTGCTTGTGCTTAATATTTTCTTATTACTGCGGTGATACTGTACTGAGTTTCAGTCCTGCTGAGTTTTATTAAAATGCAGGATGCTCTAAGAGCTGTAGAAGAGGAAGGAAAAATTTTGGAGGAAAAACGCCTTAGCGAGCAGGTACAAGCTAATATTTTTGTGAATGCACCCCTATCCTTCCAAAAATGAATTTACTGATGTGTTATTTGCTATTATTTGTGTTTTGTTTGTTTTTTTTCTTTAGGTTAAGATGCTTCAGCAAGAAACTGCCGTAAAGTTTAAACTCGAGGTATTTGTTTGTCTAAATGTTTTAATTCCTATCTGCATAGAAGAAATTGGCTAATATGTTCTTAATGATGAAATAGGAGACCTGTTCGCGAAGAAAGCTAGAAGTACATGTAAGGCCTCTTGAACTTCCAAAACTCCAATATATATATTCCTTGAGTTGTGTGTGTTATTTACCTATTCTTAAAATTATTTCTTTGCAGGAGGTTAAGGGAGATCTCAGCGTATTCTGCAGAGTAAGGCCTCTGAAATCACAAGAGTCCGGGGTTGTTTCAGAGTGGAGACAACATGGGCCATGCTATTGAGTTGAAGCATAAGGGTAAAGCCGTCTACTGTATTTCTATCTCTGATGCATTATTTTTGCATATTTATTTTGTACTGATTGCGTTTCTCATTGGATTCAGCTTAAGAATATTCATTTACTTTTGATAAAGTATTTGATGGTTCGGCATCACAAGAGAAGGTGTTCAACGAAATATCTGAACTAGTGCAAAGCGCACTGAATGGCCGTAAGGTACAATCTTTGGGTGACTATGATTGAGGTTACCTTTGGTTCTTGAAACAGTTTTTCTCCTTTTTTCCTTTAACTTAGTTTTCTTGGATTGGAATTGTCACATGGTAAATTATTCAGGTTTGCATATTTGCCTATGGGCAAACTGGTTCTGGTAAAACATATACAATGATGGGTAATCTAGAGTCGGCTGATCAGAAAGGAATAATACCAAGATCCCTACAACACATTTTCAGCAAGAGGCTTAACTCACAGGGTTCGGAATATAAGATACAAATTTTCTATAATTGTCATCATTTGTTCTTGAGTAAATTACACCCACGATACAATAAGTTGTAATACTATATGACTTTAGTCCGTCAAGTTATAAAACGTGCAATCTCATTCTAGAATTAGTATGTTGTGTGCGCATATACGGCCTTGGCGAAATACGATGGCATGGCATATCTTAGACCGTATATGCACACAACATACTAGTTGTAGCATACGATTGCATGTTTTACAACTTGATGACTAAACTGATAATTAGTATGTTGTTCTCTTTGAAACACTTTTACACGCACGTACAATTAATGATATGAATACAAGATACGACATACCCCAAGAAGTGACTTCAGGTGTCTCGCGTGTCATCGACAAGTACCCCTACTTCTAAAAAAATATCGGTTAATTCCTTAATAAATCAAAAGAAACTATTGAGGGCTAGAACTCAGCTGAGCAAGTTTCACCATAAATATATGTATACTAAACAGTTGAGCTAGCTATACACTCTCATTATCTTTTTTAGAGCGTCTTCAAGAGACTATTTATACCTTTTCTAACTTACAAAATAGATATTTTGGTGAATAAATACCCTCCAACAGCCTTGAATATCTAAATATAGATATTCTCTGTTCCGGATTTCTCACTTGCCAAAAATATAGAGCGAAATGACTCTCTAGACTACGCGTAAGATATAGAAAAATGGTTGGAAAGTATAAAGATATAGAAAATAATTTTACTCAAATGACTCTCCAAATGATGATTTAAAGAGTATACTTTAGATAGACTCTTTCTTTAGAGATGCTCTTATATCATTCTTCTATTCCCATCCCAAGCGTTTTTCCCCTGATCATGAACGGGAAAAGAAAAAGGACGAGGGGCAAAGCATTCTTCATTTGTTCTCATGTCGGCCATGGTAGGCATGTTTTTCTTTCTAATTACTAGTAGAGATGTAGACATCACACACGTGCTGACTTGAATCGGATAGGTTCCATCACAATAAATCTTACCAACAACAATCAGATTAGTGAGCATGAGATTGTGGCGAGAAACACGTAGAGACCCGTGGTTCTCGTATTTCAAATTTTAACAAGGGAAAGTCCATTTTACACCTTCTAACTATCGTATAAGTCCGATTTTCAATCTTAAACTACAAAACCGGATAATAATGACCATCGAACTGTCAAAACTGTGCAAATTTAGCCATTTGGGTGATTTTTCATTTTGTTAAAAAAATTGGTATCAAAAGTTTTCTAAAAATGTGACCTATATATTGTCACTATATTTGTTAGTTAATCGGATCCATTTTTTCATGTTCATAGTATTTAGTTGCTTATAGTTATGCCTATTATGTTTTAATAATTAAGATTCAAATAGAGCAATAATTGATATGTTATATTTTCAGAAACTTTTTGATACTGGTTTCATATTTTCTGATTTAAGATGAATTAGCTTTGATTTTTTAGATCTAATTGGATTTTTTTATTTTTTTTACAAAATACAAAACCACCTTCGAAACCATCATAAGGGTTAACTTTGCATGGTTTTGACAGTTCGATGACCTTTGTTATTTAGTTTTGTAGTTCAAGGTTGAAAATCGGACTTTTGTGATAATTATAAGTTGTAAAATGGACTTTTTCCGGTTAACAAAGTCCGTGCGATCCACAACCGATGGTGCTTTGTTTTTTTTCTTTTGTCCTTGTACAATATAAACGAGAGGGAACCGGAAACAGTTTATGCAATTCAGAAGATCCGATTAGAATTGAAGCTGGAGACGTAAAGCAACGGAACATTTTATTTTTAACGGTCTCCGGCCAACTTCCCTAGCTACCTGTCCCAACATAAAACACATATTAACTTCTTCCGGTACGCGCGCTAATCATCGATCGATATGTCGTCGAACTCCAAGGACCCGTGCTCCAGCGTCGTCACCGTCAAGGCCTACCATGTTCTCAACATCAATGGCTACTCCAGAACCTTGGGATTGGGCACCCAGCTGAGTGGCGGCCCGAGATATCTGGAATCATGCCCGTTTCGTGCCGGAGAACGCACCTGGTGCATCAGTTACTTCCCCTTGGGAACCGGCCGTGAAAACGACGACTTCATCGCCGTCTTCCTCGCTCTTGTTGACACCGACGATGGCGGCGGCGGCGGCGGCGAGGATACGATCTGCCAGGTCACGTTCAGTCTGCTCGGCCAAGGCGAGAAGAAGACGCTGCCATCCTACAGCCGTACCACCCCCATGCTCAACCTGGTGACACAACTAGACGGGTCTGCTGGATACGATGACTTCATCAAAAGGAAAGATTTGGAACAGTCAGGGCTTCTCAAGGATGACTGCTTGGCAATTAGAGTGGATATACATATTGTCAAGCCGCAAGCCGTTCGACCTTCTGACATGCACCTGCACTTGGGTGATCTCCTCTCCAGCAACAGGGGCGCCGATGTTGAATTCCATGTCAGTGGCAACACGGTTGCCGCGCATCGGCTAGTTCTGAGGGCAAGATCCCCGGCCTTCAAGGCGCTGCTCCTTTTTTTTTCGAGTAAAAAGAGAGCTTTATTAGCTAGAGTGGGGGATTACAATCAAGTTCAACTAGCTCGGTTACGCACGCAGGCGCCCGGCCTAGCCAAACTTCTGAGACATTATTTCTTCTAGCTAATTGGGCTAATTCATTTGCAACTTTGTTACACTCTCTCTTTACTAAGGACAACTTCCAGTCATCCAGGAGCTGAAGCAGCTCCTTGGCTTCCGCCAACACGAAGCCAACCTCCGATCGATCCTCCCTTTTATTCAAGGCCGCAACGATCCTTGAACAATCCGACTCCAAGATCACCTTCCCCTGTAACACTTCTACTGCAGCTCGTATCCCCTCAGTACAAGCTCTAGCTTCAGCCTCCACCGCATCAGCACATCTGGATAGCGTCTTCCAAGCCGTGAGAAGGACGACCCCCTCGCTGTCTCTCGCAATTATACCGACGCCTCCTTCACCTGAATCTGCAACAAAAGAACCATCAACATTAATTTTGGTCCATCCCGCTGGTGGCGGTTTCCAGATGGTGGCCTTGGCTTTATTTGCATTTTCCTTGCCATTCTTTTTCCTAATATCGGATGACCGACATGCTTCCTTCCCTTTCCTGGAAAGCTCCACATTTCCCTCCTGAATCTGAGTTAATGTTGATTGCATCGCTAATAGGAAATGCACCGATTCAGGGATGCTATAAGGCCCTGACTGATGAGTGAAATTATTGTGAGCTGTCCATGCTTGCCACAGCACCAATTTAACTAGATCTCTTTGTACCTGATTCCACCTGTCAAATAAAATTAGCAGCCAGTCTGGGCCTGTATACGAGAATTGATTTTCATCCGGCAGATCCCAATGCTTACGCATAGCATCTCTAAGTCCCGCCGCCATCGGGCAAGATACAGTAGCATGGAAACTAGATTCAGCCTCTCTATCACATAGCTGACAAATAGCACTCGGCTGTAACTTCCTGATGTGTTTGCTACGCCTAGTGGGCAATATGTCTCGGCATAGTTTCCAAATGAAGATATTCACTTTTGGAGGAACATTTCCACTCCATACATAGGACCATAATTTCCTTACACCATCGGGGGCCGAACTTGTAGACTGACTCTCTGGGAGTGATTTCAATCCCAGCGCTAGGTTATAGGCACTGCGAACAGTAAATAATCCAGACTTCTCCATCTGCCAAGCCAAAATATCCTCTGAATTTCGCGACGGGATTTTTATCTTTGTAATTGCTTCAACATCAGCTGGATTAAACCACTGTATTAATTTATCAAAATCCCAGTCAGTTCTGTCAATGTTCAACAGGTCTGAAACCCATCTTAACCTGCAGCGTCCCTGTCTAGTAATAACACGGATTGGAGAAAGGAGACCGGGTGTCAAAAGCCCAGGAGCGCACAAGGATATAACAAAGACCAAAAAGATTAGAGGGCTGATGAAAACTGAGCTCATTGTACAATCATTTAAGGAGATGCAGAAAGAGGAGGGTGCTGCTACTGTACAGGGCATCGAAAAGAAATGCCAAGATATACATTTGAAAGAGAAGGACGCGGAGGCACGGAATGATCTGGTGAAGGAGCAAGAGATGGTGGAAGCTAGCAACCTGGTGGGCGCTCATGGCGAGCCCCACCAGGAGCAATGAATGCGTTGTGCTGGAACTGCCGGGGGTTGGGGAACTCCCGGACAGTTCGTGAACTTTGCGGCTTTGTCAAGTCGCACAACCCCAAAATTGTTTTTCTTTCAGAAACTAGGATGTGTGCTAATAGAAGTCGTAATTTACGTTGGAGATTAGGCTTTCGTAATAGTTTAGCAGTTGATAGTGTTGGTGTCAGTGGTGGACTCGCTTTATTTTGGGATGATTCAATAAATGTTTCCCTGCTTTCTCAGGGTGATCGCTATATTGATGTCTTGATTAGTGAAGATCCTAATGATGCTCCCTGGCGAGCAACTTTTGTGTATGGTGAACCTAGGGTGGAGAACAGGAAAGATATGTGGGAGCTGCTACGCTTCCTGTGTGGTGAATGGCTTGGTCCATGGTTGGTTATAGGGGATTTCAATGAGGCCATGTGGCAATATGAGCACTTCTCGGAAACTCCGAGAGCAGAAAGACAGATGCTGGACTTTAGAGAAGTATTAAGCCACTGTGATTTACATGACTTGGGTTTTTCAGGTTTGCCGTGGACCTACAACAATAATCAAGGTGGTAGAAGGAATGTGCGCGTGCGGCTGGATAGGGGAGTCGCTAACACAGAATGGTCCAGTTTATTTCCTGAGGCAGGTATTAACCATCTAACCTCTCCCTGTTCAGATCATAAAGCTTTGTTACTTAGTTTGCAGGCGGGTAATTCCACCTTTATTCGCAACAAAGTTTTCCGTTATGAGATCATGTGGGAGAGAGAAGAGGAGCTGGGTATTATTATCGAAAAAGCTTGGCAGCGGAGAAATCCAGGCAGCGACCTGGGAGCGCTTGCGGAAGCACTGAAGGGTGTAACAGCGGACTTGAAATCCTGGAGTAGAGAGAAGTTTGGGCATGTCACTAAAAAGCTAGAGGAACTGAGAAGAGAATTAGAGCGATTGGAGAAAAATGATCCTATACTAAATCGTCCAGCAATTTTACACACAAAAAAGGAGCTAGATGAATTACTTTACAGGGAGGAGATGATGTGGCTTCAGAGGTCTAGAATCTCTTGGCTTAAGGAGGGCGACCGTAACACAAAATATTTTCACAGGAAGGCAAGATGGAGGGCAAAGAAAAATAATATAAAGAAACTAATGAAAGAAGACGGAAGCTGGACATTTTCTCATGAGGAAATGCAACACATGGCTACAGACTACTTCACTAATCTATTCACGAAGGACAGTGAGGTTAATCCGCAAGAGGTTATAGAGCTTTTTACTCCTGTAATATCTGAGGATATCAACTATGAGTTGTGCAAGCCATATTCTATAGAAGAGATAGGCGATGCTCTCTTCCAGATTGGCCAGTTGAAGGCTCCGGGACCCGATGGGCTACCAGCTCGCTTCTTTCAGCGAAACTGGTTGCTGATGAAGGAGGATGTAGTAAGGGCGGTACAAGAATTTTTTGACACGGGGATCATGCCACCGGGTGTTAATGACACTTGCATTGTCTTAATTCCTAAAATCCCGTACCCGGAAACTATGAAAGATTTCAGGCCTATAAGTTTATGCAATGTGGTGTATAAGGTGGTGTCAAAGTGTTTGGTGAATCGCCTGAGACCTTTTCTACAGGAATTGATCTTCCCAAATCAGAGTGCTTTTATTCCAGGGAGGTTAATAACTGATAATGCCCTCATTGCTTTTGAATGTTTGCATGCCATTAATTCTAATGCAGATGAGAGAAGTCAATTTTGTGCGTATAAGCTGGATTTATCCAAGGCGTATGACCGGGTGGATTGGAGTTTCTTGAATGATGTTCTACTGAAGCTGGGCTTTCAAAGTTCATTTGTGGACAGAGTCATGTCTTGTGTGACGTCAGTCCGCTATACAGTTCGCTTCAATGGTGCTCTGTCTGCACCATTTACTCCAACCAGGGGTCTTCGTCAAGGTGATCCATTATCGCCCTATTTATTTCTCTTTGTTGCTGATGGGTTATCGGCTTTGATTAACAGCAAGGTGAGAGATGGTGCACTACAGGAGCTAAAAATCTGTAGGGGAGCCCCTGGCATATCGCACCTGTTATTTGCTGATGATACGCTTTTATTTTTCAAAGCCAATTCACACCAAGCTATGGTGGTGAAGGAGGTACTGGACGCATATGGTCGATGCACAGGGCAAGCAATCAATCCTTCAAAATGCTCTATGATGTTGAGTACAAAGATCCAGGAAGAAGAAAGAGAGCAGGTCCAGCAAATTCTGGGTGTACAAAGAACAGTTTTTGATGCTAAATATCTGGGTTTACCCACACCAAGTGGTAGGATGAAGGGCGAGAGATTCCAACATCTGAAAGAACGCCTGAGTAAACGGCTCCAAGACTATACAGAGAAAAATATGTCTGCAGCAGCAAAGGAGATCCTTATTAAAGCGGTGGCCCAGGCCCTCCCTTCATACATAATGAGTGTTTTCAAGCTCCCCCTAGGATTATGTGATGATTTCACAAGCATTATCAGAGAATTCTGGTGGGGAGTAGAAAAAGGTAAGCGGAAGATGGCTTGGCTGGCTTGGAAGGAAATGATTATGAAAAAATGCTGTGGGGGCATGGGGTTCAAAGACATGCGCTTATTCAACCAGGCGATGCTGGCTAGGCAGGCCTGGCGCCTGATTAAATGTCCGGATAGTCTATGTGCCCGTATTCTCAAGGCCAAATACTATCCCCGTGGCTGTCTCATTGATACTGCCTTTTGCTCAAATCCATCGCAAACATGGCAGGCGATTATGCATGGGCTAGAGTTGCTGAAAAAAGGAATAATATGGAGAATAGGCAATGGTTCACAGGTCCGCATTTGGAGAGACCCATGGTTACCACGTGCTTCGTCAAGGTGCTGCTCCTGCCTCCTCCAATGATCAATGGGGCAGCTACTACCATTGTTGAGATAGATGACATGGAGCCACGAGTGTTCGAGGCACTGCTGAATTTCATATACACGGATGCGTGGCCAATGATGGATGACGACGACGAGGAGTCGTTTGCGATGACTGAAGGTTTGCTTGCGGCCGCTAAGAGGTACGGTCTGAAGAGGCTGAAGCTCATGACTGAAGACTGGTTGTGCAACCAAATCAATGATGCAGCCTCCGTTTCAACTGTCCTGGGACTCTTGGCGCTATCCGTGAAGCACGCTTGTCCTGTTCTTAAGGGGGCATGCTTCGATTTCATTAGCTACTCGACGGCTCGTTCCGCAATCAAGAAAACTGATGGGTTTGATTATCTAGCTCAGATTTACCCTGATGTCGCTGAGGAACTAATTGACAGTATTATTATTGATCGCGACAAGGAACTAATTGACAATTTCATACCTGCGCTCTCCTCTTGCCCCGCCCGCCATCAGACAACATACACATACACCATGGCGGCGGACAGCCAGTACAGCGCCGGCGGCGAGCCGTCGCGCTCCGCCACCACGATCGTGGCGGCGAGGAAGCACCACGTCTTCAGGTTCAGCTACTCGACCCTGAACACCCACGGCGCCCGGCCCCGTTTCAACTCAGACTCAGTCCCGTTCCGCTCCGGCGGCCGCATCTGGCGCCTCAGCTACCGGCCCATGGGGAGCTCCCACCGCCCGGACAACACAGACTCCGTCGCCTTCTACCTCGCCCTGGACGACGACGACGTCGCCGTCGACGAGGCCGTCATGGCGCAGGCGACGTTCAGCCTGCTCGACCGTGGCGGGAGGCCGGTGCCGGAGTACACCTTCACGAGCCCCATGAACAACTTCGCCACGTCCAGGGACATGGCGTTCGGGTTCGAGAGGTTCATCAGGAGGGAGGACCTGGAGCGATCCGAGCACATTCTCAGGGACGATAGCTTCGCCGTCAGGATCCAGGTGTACGTGGCCAGGGCGGCGCCGGCCGTCGCCGTGCCGCCGCCCGACATGCGCCGCCACATCGGCGATCTCCTGCTGGCGAGCAGCAAGGACGCCGCCGACGTCAGGTTCGACGTCGGCGGGGAGACGTTCGAGGCGCACCGGCTGATGCTCGGCGCGCGGTCGCCGGTGTTCATGGCGGAGTTCCTCGGCCCGATGAAAGAAGGCACCATGGCCGCCGCTGATACCACCATACGGGTAGACGACATGGAGCCACGGGTGTTCGGAGCTCTGCTATCTTTCATCTACACGGATACATGGCCTGATGCAGAGACCGAGGAGGAAGATGCTGATGAGTGTGTGATGGCTTAGCATCTGCTCGTGGCGGCGGACAGGTACGGGATGGAGAGGCTAAAGCTCCTATGTGAAGATAGGCTGCGGAAGCACATTGATACGGGATCTGCGGCGACTATTTTGGCGCTGGCAGAGCAGCATTGCTGTCTAGGTCTCAAGGAGGCGTGCTTCGAGTTCCTCGGCTCAGCGACGGCTTTGCTTGCTGTCGTCGAGACCGAAGAAGACTTCGATTATCTAGCACGGAGCTGCCCTACGGCTATGGAGGAGCTAATTTCCAAGGTTTTCGTACATGTGATCGTCACTCGTCAGTAAGATTAAAAATTATTGGGTAACCACTTCTTCATATTCATAGGCATGAAATCGATCTTCACCGGTAAGGGATGTAACATCTGAACAGAAAAAAAATAAAGATATAATAATGTATGACGATCGACCATAGTCATCGATGGATTTATACTAACTCCTCCAGCACAGAGCATGTATCTGTCGATCTGCAGTTGCAACAAGC
>OAMR01000990.1:248002-262016 GCA_900205405.1 Echinochloa crus-galli
CCTGTTCTTAAGGGGGCATGCTTCGATTTCATTAGCTACTCGACGGCTCGTTCCGCAATCAAGGAAACTGATGGGTTTGATTATCTAGCTCAGATTTACCCTGATGTCGCTAAGCAACTAATTGACAGTATTATTATTGATCGCGGCAAGGAACTAATTGACAATTTCATCCCTGCGCTCTCCTCTTGCCCCGCCCGCCATCAGACAACATACACAACCATGGCGGACAGCGCCGGCGGCGAGCCGTCGCGCTCCGCCACCACGATCGTGGCGGCGAGGAAGCACCAAGTCTTCAGGTTCAGCTACTCGACCCTGAACACCCACGGCGCCCGGCCCCGTTTCAACTCAGGCCCGTTCCGTTCCGGAGGCCGCAGCTGGCGCATCAGCTACCGGCCCATGGGGAGCTCCCACCGCCCGGACAACACCGACTCCGTCGCCTTCTACCTCGCCCTAGACGACGACGACGTCGCCGTCGACGAGGCCGTCATGGCGCAGGCGTCCTTCAGCCTGCTCGACCACGACGGGAGGCCGGTGCCGGAGTACACCTTCACGAGCCCCATGAACAACTTCGCCACGTCCAGGGACATGGCGTTCGGGTTCGAGAGGTTCATCAGGAGGGAGGACCTGGAGCGATCCGAGCACATTCTCAGGGACGATAGCTTCGCCGTCAGGATCCAGGTGTACGTGGCCAGGGCGGCGCCGGCCGTCGCCGTGCCGCCGCCCGACATGCGCCGCCACATCGGCGATCTCCTGCTGGCGAGCAGCAAGGACGCCGCCGACGTCAGGTTCGACGTCGGCGGGGAGACGTTCGAGGCGCACCGGCTGATGCTCGGCGCGCGGTCGCCGGTGTTCATGGCGGAGTTCCTCGGCCCGATGAAAGAAGGCACCATGGCCGCCGCTGATACCACCATACGGGTAGACGACATGGAGCCACGGGTGTTCGGAGCTCTGCTATCTTTCATCTACACGGATACATGGCCTGATGCAGAGACCGAGGAGGAAGATGCTGATGAGTGTGTGATGGCTTAGCATCTGCTCGTGGCGGCGGACAGGTACGGGATGGAGAGGCTAAAGCTGGTGTGTGAGGATAGGCTGCGGAAGCACATTGATACGGGATCTGCGGCGACTATTTTGGCGCTGGCAGAGAAGCATTGCTGTCCAGGTCTGAAGGAGGCGTGCTTCGAGTTCCTCGGCTCAGCGGCGGCTTTGCTTGCTCTCGTCGAGGCCGAAGAAGACTTCGAGTACCTAGCACGGAGTTGCCCTAGGGCTGTGGAGGAGCTCATTTCCAAGGTTCTGGGTCGTGATGTTATGGAAAAGGTAAAAATCCGTAAAAAAAAGAAAAGAAAAGGTAAAAGTAGTTTTGTGAGCAGTCGACTGCAATTCGGAAAATGAAAAGGCAGAAAGTAGTGGCGCTGGCCCAATAGGCCCAAAGCCTTCGACGCGGGTCTCAAGTGGCCGCGAGCGCCTGGGCCGTGGAGTTGCGCAGCCGTTGTTGGGCCCGTGAAAAGCCGACGCAACGCAGCCCACAACCAGCCATTGTTGGGCCGTTCGATGGATCAGCGGGTGGTGGGTTGGGCTGGCTGAACGTGTGGCCAATGTAAAAGCCGATAAATTCGCTTTCAATATTAAGAAGGGCCTTTTAAGGTCTTTGGTCCAAACAAAATCTTGTCTGCAGATTGTGCCAGCTACCACCCCAGCAACCGCAGGGGCTATCAACATGCACCCTGTTCGGTTGGATTGTTTCCAGCGAGCCAGCAGTGTTTTTCTCTCAGAAAAACCAGCGCCAGCCACCAGCCAAACGAACAGGACAATGGACGACGTCCGGCAGCTGCTCGAGGAAATATCTCAAGGTCAGTTGACAAATTTTATAGATAATCTTTTAATTTGTTGCCTGCACAGGTAATCCTATTAATTATTCTTCCGCATGCTAAATTGTATTAAATGTCTATTTACTTGATGATTTCTACTTTGGTTTTCTGGAAGTGTTGCTGATTTCTGACAAAAGCATCAAGTATTGAAAAGAATGGTCTGCTTTCGCTTCAGGATATTGCCAGCTTTCTGCTTCTTGCATGTGGAGCTGTCTTTGTTATCTTAGTAAGGGAAAATTTCATATGGTCATATGGTTGACAGAGTCTGTAATTGCCTTAGTAATTCTGAATTTTTGTAAAATGGCTAAATATTACATTTTGTGCGAAATTGATGCCTTTGTAATATTCAGTCTTTTTTGTTTGGGGGAACTATTAAAATTACAGTAACTAATCCAATCTTATTTGATTGGCCGAATAGCATTATAAACCAGTTGAATGCTTGTAGTATGTTCTGGAATTTCTCATACAAACACTCTAAATGGTGTCATGAACTCATGATTATTCATGAAGTTGGTCTGTACCAACTGTGTCTGTCATAGCAAAGTATAATTAATCTTATGATGTGTGATGAAACAACATTGCTTTATTTTGTTGCATCAGCACTATTATCTTTAACCAAAAACCTTTGCATATGCAGGGGATGCATTAGTGTGCTAATATATTTTAGGCAGCAGAAAGTGACATCAGGGGAGCAAGCAGTCATGGATCAGCAGGTAAGTATTTGGTTTATACTTTGAGCTGTGACAGCATGGAATCCCTAAGATTCCAAATTTCCAGGTTGTGACCCATGGTCTACCAAGTTTGTATAAGACATCCTTTCTTTAGCTCATGTCTCAAATTATCCAGTGTGGCTTAGTTTGACTTCCAGTTGTTCCATGTACTCTCAGTCCAATTTTGATATTTTTGACATTGTAAGCTTCTGCCAATTTTATCAAGCAGCAACTTTTTTAGTAAAGAACTCATTCCTGCATCTCTGATCCACAGTCTACATAGATAAGGACTAACATCAAAATTAAGTCTAAGCTTCTAGCATTTTTATCAAGCAGCAACTTTCTTGGCAAACAAATCAAATGTGCACCTCTGATTCAGTCTTGAAGAGTTCAATCGAAATGGTCAAGTCATTTACTTTTTCAGCACTGATATATCATGTGGATTTTGTAAAGCAATAACAAATAAATGTCAAAGGTATTTTGAGAACATAGGGTCTTTTATCTTTAGTAACATGTTGTTTCATGCATAAAAAAATTGCAAACAAGTTAAGTAGGATCTTGCAAAAATTTGTGCAATTAAATTCATCAACCGATTCGTGTATTAGTGTGAAGAACCAAGCTCATGTAGTAGTAGAGACAAGAACTGAAGTTATTTTGGAGTACCTCAAGCTTCTATATCATCTTGGTCTTTTTGTTATGTTACTTCTACAAAATTGCATGTTATATGCAGTTGATATTCCTTCGTAGCCATCTAGTTGTATCTGTTCCACTTGATTTCTGTAAGAGGATCATTGAATTATTGCATGAAAGAAGCCACTCTAGGCTACATCGATGGAGCCATGCCATGGGAGAGGTTGCTAACATGTACACCAGAGGCAGTATCGTCGAAATCAAAGGGAAGGGCATTGGCGACTTGCTCCGTGTCATCCACTGCTCTCCTCCTTTTTGTCTTCTACACACTTATTACTTAGCAGAAACTGTTATTTACCAGGAAGCATTTCATATGATAGATCAAGTGGAGTCATCTTTTCTTGTGGCAATTTACTTCACCTGACATTTGGATAGCTTCCTTTTGTCAATGGTTTGATAAAAATTTGAAGAGTATAGAACAAAAATGCACAAACTTGGCAATAAATATGGATCTCAGAATTTGTTTTTCTTTTGCAACTGAATCTGGCTGAGATAGTACATCAGGTTAAATTTTCTCTGGATAACTTCAAAATCATCAATAGCTATTAATTATGTCAATGATAGTTTAGATTCTCAACTTACTGTTATGAACGGCGGCGAATAACGAAGTAATCAAACACAGCGGGACACAAGATTTAACGTGGAAACCCCTCCAATGCGAAGGGGAAAAACCACGGGCACCAGCCAGCACAATCTCACTATATCCCAAGAGTCGGGTTACAATCTGGGCAGAAACGGGTACAGGCTTTGTCATCATATCAGCAGGATTATCATGAGTACTGATCTTGCATACCTTCAGCTTACCATCTTCGATCACATCACGCACAAAATGATACTTGATATCAATATGCTTAGTCCTCTCATGGAACATCTGATCTTTAGTAAGATAAATAGCACTCTGACTATCACAATATAATGTAATGCAAGATTCAGCCCCACACAGTTCAGCATATAAACCTTTCAGCCAAACCAATTCCTTGCAAGCTTCACAAATAGCCATATATTCTGCCTCAGTAGTAGACAAAGCAACAACTGTCTGTAACGTAGCCCTCCAACTCACAGCACAACTGCCAACAGTAAACACATAACCAGTAAGTGATCTTCTTCTGTCCATATCAGCAGCATAATCTGAATCCACATAACCAATCAGCCCCTTATCTGTTCTTCCAAACTTTAAACAATAATCTGATGTGCCTCTGAGATACCTGAAAATCCGCTTCGCTCCGGCCCAAGCCTCCGGCGACGGGCCTCCGCTGCGCTTCGGCAGAAGCCCGGCCTTTGTCGTGGATGTGGAATTTGGAACATATCCAACAAACTCCACCTTGAGACAAATTCCCTCTTGTAGCATAAATCATCTTCATCTTGAGCAAAATGCTTCTGGTGCCAACGATAGTCACTTGGACTATCCTATCAAGCCGACTAAGCTTGAGCACAGCTCAAACTTAGAAACGGGTACAGGCTTTGTCATCATATCAGCAGGATTATCATGAGTACTGATCTTGCATACCTTCAGCTTACCATCTTCGATCACATCACGCACAAAATGATACTTGATATCAATATGCTTAGTCCTCTCATGGAACATCTGATCTTTAGTAAGATAAATAGCACTCTGACTATCACAATATAATGTAATGCAAGATTCAGCCCCACACAGTTCAGCATATAAACCTTTCAGCCAAACCAATTCCTTGCAAGCTTCACAAATAGCCATATATTCTGCCTCAGTAGTAGACAAAGCAACAACTGTCTGTAACGTAGCCCTCCAACTCACAGCACAACTGCCAACAGTAAACACATAACCAGTAAGTGATCTTCTTCTGTCCATATCAGCAGCATAATCTGAATCCACATAACCAATCAGCCCCTTATCTGTTCTTCCAAACTTTAAACAATAATCTGATGTGCCTCTGAGATACCTGAAAATCCGCTTCGCTCCGGCCCAAGCCTCCGGCGACGGGCCTCCGCTGCGCTTCGGCAGAAGCCCGGCCTTTGTCGTGGATGTGGAATTTGGAACATATCCAACAAACTCCACCTTGAGACAAATTCCCTCTTGTAGCATAAATCATCTTCATCTTGAGCAAAATGCTTCTGGTGCCAACGATAGTCACTTGGACTATCCTATCAAGCCGACTAAGCTTGAGCACAGCTCAAACTTAGAAACGGGTACAGGCTTTGTCATCATATCAGCAGGATTATCATGAGTACTGATCTTGCATACCTTCAGCTTACCATCTTCGATCACATCACGCACAAAATGATACTTGATATCAATATGCTTAGTCCTCTCATGGAACATCTGATCTTTAGTAAGATAAATAGCACTCTGACTATCACAATATAATGTAATGCAAGATTCAGCCCCACACAGTTCAGCATATAAACCTTTCAGCCAAACCAATTCCTTGCAAGCTTCACAAATAGCCATATATTCTGCCTCAGTAGTAGACAAAGCAACAACTGTCTGTAACGTAGCCCTCCAACTCACAGCACAACTGCCAACAGTAAACACATAACCAGTAAGTGATCTTCTTCTGTCCATATCAGCAGCATAATCTGAATCCACATAACCAATCAGCCCCTTATCTGTTCTTCCAAACTTTAAACAATAATCTGATGTGCCTCTGAGATACCTGAAAATCCGCTTCGCTCCGGCCCAAGCCTCCGGCGACGGGCCTCCGCTGCGCTTCGGCAGAAGCCCGGCCTTTGTCGTGGATGTGGAATTTGGAACATATCCAACAAACTCCACCTTGAGACAAATTCCCTCTTGTAGCATAAATCATCTTCATCTTGAGCAAAATGCTTCTGGTGCCAACGATAGTCACTTGGACTATCCTATCAAGCCGACTAAGCTTGAGCACAGCTCAAACTTAGAAACGGGTACAGGCTTTGTCATCATATCAGCAGGATTATCATGAGTACTGATCTTGCATACCTTCAGCTTACCATCTTCGATCACATCACGCACAAAATGATACTTGATATCAATATGCTTAGTCCTCTCATGGAACATCTGATCTTTAGTAAGATAAATAGCACTCTGACTATCACAATATAATGTAATGCAAGATTCAGCCCCACACAGTTCAGCATATAAACCTTTCAGCCAAACCAATTCCTTGCAAGCTTCACAAATAGCCATATATTCTGCCTCAGTAGTAGACAAAGCAACAACTGTCTGTAACGTAGCCCTCCAACTCACAGCACAACTGCCAACAGTAAACACATAACCAGTAAGTGATCTTCTTCTGTCCATATCAGCAGCATAATCTGAATCCACATAACCAATCAGCCCCTTATCTGTTCTTCCAAACTTTAAACAATAATCTGATGTGCCTCTGAGATACCTGAAAATCCGCTTCGCTCCGGCCCAAGCCTCCGGCGACGGGCCTCCGCTGCGCTTCGGCAGAAGCCCGGCCTTTGTCGTGGATGTGGAATTTGGAACATATCCAACAAACTCCACCTTGAGACAAATTCCCTCTTGTAGCATAAATCATCTTCATCTTGAGCAAAATGCTTCTGGTGCCAACGATAGTCACTTGGACTATCCTATCAAGCCGACTAAGCTTGAGCACAGCTCAAACTTAGAAACGGGTACAGGCTTTGTCATCATATCAGCAGGATTATCATGAGTACTGATCTTGCATACCTTCAGCTTACCATCTTCGATCACATCACGCACAAAATGATACTTGATATCAATATGCTTAGTCCTCTCATGGAACATCTGATCTTTAGTAAGATAAATAGCACTCTGACTATCACAATATAATGTAATGCAAGATTCAGCCCCACACAGTTCAGCATATAAACCTTTCAGCCAAACCAATTCCTTGCAAGCTTCACAAATAGCCATATATTCTGCCTCAGTAGTAGACAAAGCAACAACTGTCTGTAACGTAGCCCTCCAACTCACAGCACAACTGCCAACAGTAAACACATAACCAGTAAGTGATCTTCTTCTGTCCATATCAGCAGCATAATCTGAATCCACATAACCAATCAGCCCCTTATCTGTTCTTCCAAACTTTAAACAATAATCTGATGTGCCTCTGAGATACCTGAAAATCCGCTTCGCTCCGGCCCAAGCCTCCGGCGACGGGCCTCCGCTGCGCTTCGGCAGAAGCCCGGCCTTTGTCGTGGATGTGGAATTTGGAACATATCCAACAAACTCCACCTTGAGACAAATTCCCTCTTGTAGCATAAATCATCTTCATCTTGAGCAAAATGCTTCTGGTGCCAACGATAGTCACTTGGACTATCCTATCAAGCCGACTAAGCTTGAGCACAGCTCAAACTTAGAAACGGGTACAGGCTTTGTCATCATATCAGCAGGATTATCATGAGTACTGATCTTGCATACCTTCAGCTTACCATCTTCGATCACATCACGCACAAAATGATACTTGATATCAATATGCTTAGTCCTCTCATGGAACATCTGATCTTTAGTAAGATAAATAGCACTCTGACTATCACAATATAATGTAATGCAAGATTCAGCCCCACACAGTTCAGCATATAAACCTTTCAGCCAAACCAATTCCTTGCAAGCTTCACAAATAGCCATATATTCTGCCTCAGTAGTAGACAAAGCAACAACTGTCTGTAACGTAGCCCTCCAACTCACAGCACAACTGCCAACAGTAAACACATAACCAGTAAGTGATCTTCTTCTGTCCATATCAGCAGCATAATCTGAATCCACATAACCAATCAGCCCCTTATCTGTTCTTCCAAACTTTAAACAATAATCTGATGTGCCTCTGAGATACCTGAAAATCCGCTTCGCTCCGGCCCAAGCCTCCGGCGACGGGCCTCCGCTGCGCTTCGGCAGAAGCCCGGCCTTTGTCGTGGATGTGGAATTTGGAACATATCCAACAAACTCCACCTTGAGACAAATTCCCTCTTGTAGCATAAATCATCTTCATCTTGAGCAAAATGCTTCTGGTGCCAACGATAGTCACTTGGACTATCCTATCAAGCCGACTAAGCTTGAGCACAGCTCAAACTTAGAAACGGGTACAGGCTTTGTCATCATATCAGCAGGATTATCATGAGTACTGATCTTGCATACCTTCAGCTTACCATCTTCGATCACATCACGCACAAAATGATACTTGATATCAATATGCTTAGTCCTCTCATGGAACATCTGATCTTTAGTAAGATAAATAGCACTCTGACTATCACAATATAATGTAATGCAAGATTCAGCCCCACACAGTTCAGCATATAAACCTTTCAGCCAAACCAATTCCTTGCAAGCTTCACAAATAGCCATATATTCTGCCTCAGTAGTAGACAAAGCAACAACTGTCTGTAACGTAGCCCTCCAACTCACAGCACAACTGCCAACAGTAAACACATAACCAGTAAGTGATCTTCTTCTGTCCATATCAGCAGCATAATCTGAATCCACATAACCAATCAGCCCCTTATCTGTTCTTCCAAACTTTAAACAATAATCTGATGTGCCTCTGAGATACCTGAAAATCCACTGAACTGCCCTCCAATGTTCTTTACCAGGATTAGACATATATCTACTAACCAAACTCATAGCATGGCCCAAGCCTCCGGCGACGGGCCTCCGCTGCGCTTCGGCAGAAGCCCGGCCTTTGTCGTGGATGTGGAATTTGGAACATATCCAACACTTACAAGATGGCGCGCCTCATACTCTATGGCCTTGTTTAGTTCAAAAAAACCAACTCCCAAATTTACTATGCAAAAAGAAGATTTTCCATCACATCAAAATGTCATAACATGCATGGAGTACTAAATGCGGATGAAATAAAAAAATAATTGCACAGTTTTATTGTACTCTGCGAGACGAACATTTTAAGCCTAATTAACCAATTTTAGATAATTTTCACACATACAAACGAAATGCTATAGTGACGCAATGATTACGAAGCGACTCCAAACTATACCAAATTTGGGAACTATAATAATGATTCTGCCACGATAGCAGAGCAAGGCAACGACGACGACGTCTCGTTGTACGTGTGCTTCGCCTTGTCACGGTCTCGATCATCTACTCATCGCATCGCCAGCACTAGCTAGCAGCTTGCACGTGCGGCAAAGCAAAGGCGAGATACATCAAATTCAAATAACATTATGGAGCAAAGAAAAAAAAGAAAGGTCCACATTTCGACCTTGAACTAACACGTTTAGTCCGAGTTCCAACCTCAAATTACAAAATCACATAACCTACACCATCGAACCGTCGAAACCCAACATATTACTCCCATGAATCAATTAGCTAGCTAGTCTCGAAAATATCATATAATATAGATTATATTAGTGTTGTTTCTACTACATCGCCAAGATCTTCGTCAAAATGGTCTGTGTCAACAGGCCGCCGCCACTTTGTCCACAAGATGGACATCTCACATCCTCTGACAAATAATTTTGCAAGACTTCACCGCCAACTGTAACGATCGTGTTATTTACGACGACAAAAGACTGCATCAACATATCGTCCTCTGATGTATGCAAGACGCGACCATCCTCTGACATACTCAAGACGCAATCATCGTATGGCATATACAAGACTCAATCGTTCTCTGACATATGCAAGACACTCACGACGGCTTCCTCTGACATATGCAATTAGTCATCAATGACATCCTCTGATATATGTAAGGTGCCTAATCTATGATCAATTGGACACATTTTTTTCTCCTTCGGCTATGTGCGGCTATATTGACGACGACGACGGCCACGGCTATATCATCATGATCGACTACACCTTCAACAACTCATAACCGACAAACTCAGGTCAAAGGGCCCATGCGATCTATAGAGGAGAGATAGGGACAGAACCATAAGGGGACGAAGGCACTGTTTAGGACCGGACCATCCATCAGAGTTGATGATGGCGAAGCGAAGAATACGGTGGAAGTGCAAGACTACAAATTCAGTCGTCATCGCTCGCTTCACTTCCGCTACGACTGAGGGGGAATGTTGGTGTATGAGTTGTAATAGAACAGGGTTAGGACATGTAGTTTGATTAGGACTCTATATGTAATCGTATATGACTTCTATGAGCCTGGGCTATATATGAAAGCTCAGGTAACCCTAGAGGTCAACTTGTTCCATCAATTATGTTTACAATCCTATGACTGAAGGGCCCACCACTTAATTATTACTACCTCTGTTTCAAAATGTAGGTCATTGACTTTTTTACCATAAGTTTGACCGTTTGTCTTATTCAAAAAATTGTGAAAAATATAGTCAAATTTAAGGTATTTTTGAATTTTTTTATTCATAAAGCAAGGCACCATAAAAAATATGATAATTTGTATAAAATTTTAAATAATATGTAGTGGTCAAACTTAGAGTAAAAAAGTTAAACGGCCTATGTTTTATAATGGAGGGAGTAGATTAAAGCAAAACCAGCTTCAAAGTGTTCTCGCTAACATAGTTTAAGGGGTGTTTAGTTTAAGGTGACATAAGTTTGGTTTATAAAATTTAGTCACTTTTAGTCTCTAGAATGGCAAATATGGTGACTAAAGTGCTTGAGCCTATTTAGTCCCCAAGGGTAGCTAAAGAGAACTAAAAGCCCAATTTAACGGTCCATACTCCTACTGCTTTAATGGCTTATAAGACTCATCGTAATCTGTGCATGGGTATTTTAGTTTTGTTCAACTTCTTTAATGACCTTTAGTCATATAGGAACTAAACATGGGAAACTAAACTTTAATCAAATGACTAACGAAATCAAACAATGCCTAATGTCATTCTTAGCGAGAGTTTTATCAGCATTGAATATAGTGATATGTCAGCATTTTTGGTGATGTGACAAAGAATCAACAAAAAGAGAGATAAAATGAGTTTCATGGTGGTGAAATTCTATGTACATTGTTTCCAAGAGAGTCTGTGTCTTGTATGTAGTCCTGGAAATAGCAAAAAATAAAATTCTGCATTGAGAGAGAGGTTAGTATCCTTGGAAACATAAATACAAAATGCTCATTGAGAATAGTCTAACATTTAACACATACCTCATAACGTAGTTAACCAATGTCCCTATAACAACTAGGTCCCACAAATTTGCTTTTAACCAATCCACAAGCTAAATGATCGAGTGCATGTTCACAGGCACATATGCATTTCAAAGAATCAAATGTATTTAGCTAATGCCTTTTAGCTGGGAACGTATCTCCACACCATGGCGGTATAGTTTTTAAAATATTCTATTCAGTTAAATTAGCATGAAAAACCTCAATTTTAGTATACATGTATATACGTTGGCTACAAAATAAAATATTTGGCAATGCTCACCAAGACATATTCGATCAAGACATGCTAAAAAGTATAAATGAAAATTATATTGACTATATCTTTTAATAGAATAATTAATAACGTGTAAATATGGATATTATAATAACAGTCCTTGAATAAATAATTCTCTAAATTGACATTTAAAATTTGGTTAGAGATTGTTAGATATACGGGCCTAGCCCATATAAATAATTCTCAATAAATCTCAAAGATCCATCAACGCTGGAGACGGTACACCATCTATTAGTACCATATTGCTAATTGACGAGGCTATGGGGTTTTTTCTCCGTATAAATACAGACCACCCCCACATGTAAAAGACGTACCATAGACTACTGTATGGAGAGCCACTAGGTTTGGGAACCTCTACGACAGTCTATACGAGTTAGTTTTACCTCTTTCTCGTTATTTCACCACTATTGTAGTCTACACCATTCTGTTGCATCGGTCTCCACTAAGAACGGGAGAGCATGTCTTTGAAACCTCTGTCCTTGTGATCCCATATGGCTTGTCCTATGTCCAAATCAGATGTCGTTCGTAATCCCGTCTGCACTCCTCGTCGTTACGGCTTTCGCATGTGCACTCATTCAGTACGTACATCATTATCTAATGTACTTTATCATTATGTGTACTAAGATTATGATGATAACGGATATACTTGTTTTTATTTTTGTCATGTTCTATTTAAATTGAAATTATTTAATTCTTGGACACCAACCACCATGTACTCCCAAGGGCTCACTTCTCTTTTATCTGGGAGGAGGAATGCAAGTCGAATAAGGGCACGTATAACGGCTCGACGACTGTCGTCGCCATGCGCATTATTTTTGCAGAATCTCAACGCGCGCGTCGTCGAGGCCTGGCCGTCGCCTTGCTCGTCTACGAGCTCCGCTTGTGCTTCAAGAACCGAGCGATGGCTTGGTGGGCGTTGTAGCAGCCGCTGCGAGGAGACGACGGCGGAAAGGATCCCTTGTACGCGTGAGAAGACAACCGGATTCTTGTGAACCCGCTGTTGCCTTGTTGGTCATGCCGTGCGTGTCCCAAATCAATATCACTCAACCGCTAGAACGAGGCACTGTCCCGTGGACCCCACCCTTCTCCTCACCTCCGGGGTCCACGAGCCCCAGGTTTCCGTGGACTGTGCTCGGGTATGGTCTGGGCTTTCGCTACTTGCATCTGTTCAACTGCCCCAAGCCCCAAGCACCACCCAGTACGCCCTCTTGGGCCGCACCGTGTCTTGCGGGGCGTTGCTTGGGCTCTCAAGTTTGCCATTTGCACCCTTCTTGTTTCCGGAGCAAGCGCTCGCGGTTCAGAGCTTTGCATGCCCCCTTGCGCCTTTTTCCTCCTCCGCCGTCCCTCTCCTTTCACGTTCCAGCAGACGCCGTGCCGTCGCAAGCCACCGCCACAAAACCCCTCCTCACCCCCGGTCCTCCGTCTTGCCCCAAAGCCTCCGTCTTCCCGCGACATCGCCGCCCGCTACGGCAGCACAATGCCTAATGTCATTCTTAGCGAGAGTTTTATCAGCATTGAATATAGTGATATGTCAGCATTTTTGGTGATGTGACAAAGAATCAACAAAAAGAGAGATAAAATGAGTTTCATGGTGGTGAAATTCTATGTACATTGTTTCCAAGAGAGTCTGTGTCTTGTATGTAGTCCTGGAAATAGCAAAAAATAAAATTCTGCATTGAGAGAGAGGTTAGTATCCTTGGAAACATAAATACAAAATGCTCATTGAGAATAGTCTAACATTTAACACATACCTCATAACGTAGTTAACCAATGTCCCTATAACAACTAGGTCCCACAAATTTGCTTTTAACCAATCCACAAGCTAAATGATCGAGTGCATGTTCACAGGCACATATGCATTTCAAAGAATCAAATGTATTTAGCTAATGCCTTTTAGCTGGGAACGTATCTCCACACCATGGCGGTATAGTTTTTAAAATATTCTATTCAGTTAAATTAGCATGAAAAACCTCAATTTTAGTATACATGTATATACGTTGGCTACAAAATAAAATATTTGGCAATGCTCACCAAGACATATTCGATCAAGACATGCTAAACTTCATTAAGCTTACGTATAAACCTTAAGTATAAATGAAAAGTATATTAACTATATCTTTTAATAGAATAATTAATAACGTGTAAATATGGGGTATTACAATAGTCCTTATATTAAACAGTAACGAGACAAAAACAAATCTCTAAATGGACATTTAAAATTTGGTTAGAGATTGTCAGATAGCCCAAATAAATAATTCTCAATAAATCTCAAAGGCCCATCAATACTGAAGATGGTACACCGTCTATTAGTAATGTATTGCTAATTGACGAGAGTATGAGGTTTTTCTCCATATAAATAAAGACCACCCCCTCGTGAAAAAGACGTACCATAGACTACTATATGGAGAGTCCATAGGTTTGGAAACCTCTACGACAGTCTATACGAGTTAG
>OAMR01000990.1:262846-305800 GCA_900205405.1 Echinochloa crus-galli
AAAAAAAAACTTTTAGTCCAATGACTAGGCTTTAGTCAAATGACTAAAGAAATCAAACAGTGCCTTACATCTAACACATGCCTCATAACGTAGTTAACTAATGTCCCTATAACAGCTAGGTCCACAAATTTGCTTTTAACGAATCCACAAGCTAAATGATCGAGTGCATGTTCACAGGCACATATGCATTTCAAAGAATCAAATGTATTTAGCTAATGCCTTTTAGCTGGGAACGTATCTCCACACCATGGCGGTATAGTTTTTAAAATATTCTATTCAGTTAAATTAGCATGAAAAACCTCAATTTTAGTATACATGTATATACGTTGGCTACAAAATAAAATATTTGGCAATGCTCACCAAGACATATTCGATCAAGACATGCTAAAAAGTATAAATGAAAATTATATTGACTATATCTTTTAATAGAATAATTAATAACGTGTAAATATGGATATTATAATAACAGTCCTTGAATAAATAATTCTCTAAATTGACATTTAAAATTTGGTTAGAGATTGTTAGATATACGGGCCTAGCCCATATAAATAATTCTCAATAAATCTCAAAGATCCATCAACGCTGGAGACGGTACACCATCTATTAGTACCATATTGCTAATTGACGAGGCTATGGGGTTTTTTCTCCGTATAAATACAGACCACCCCCACATGTAAAAGACGTACCATAGACTACTGTATGGAGAGCCACTAGGTTTGGGAACCTCTACGACAGTCTATACGAGTTAGTTTTACCTCTTTCTCGTTATTTCACCACTATTGTAGTCTACACCATTCTGTTGCATCGGTCTCCACTAAGAACGGGAGAGCATGTCTTTGAAACCTCTGTCCTTGTGATCCCATATGGCTTGTCCTATGTCCAAATCAGATGTCGTTCGTAATCCCGTCTGCACTCCTCGTCGTTACGGCTTTCGCATGTGCACTCATTCAGTACGTACATCATTATCTAATGTACTTTATCATTATGTGTACTAAGATTATGATGATAACGGATATACTTGTTTTTATTTTTGTCATGTTCTATTTAAATTGAAATTATTTAATTCTTGGACACCAACCACCATGTACTCCCAAGGGCTCACTTCTCTTTTATCTGGGAGGAGGAATGCAAGTCGAATAAGGGCACGTATAACGGCTCGACGACTGTCGTCGCCATGCGCATTATTTTTGCAGAATCTCAACGCGCGCGTCGTCGAGGCCTGGCCGTCGCCTTGCTCGTCTACGAGCTCCGCTTGTGCTTCAAGAACCGAGCGATGGCTTGGTGGGCGTTGTAGCAGCCGCTGCGAGGAGACGACGGCGGAAAGGATCCCTTGTACGCGTGAGAAGACAACCGGATTCTTGTGAACCCGCTGTTGCCTTGTTGGTCATGCCGTGCGTGTCCCAAATCAATATCACTCAACCGCTAGAACGAGGCACTGTCCCGTGGACCCCACCCTTCTCCTCACCTCCGGGGTCCACGAGCCCCAGGTTTCCGTGGACTGTGCTCGGGTATGGTCTGGGCTTTCGCTACTTGCATCTGTTCAACTGCCCCAAGCCCCAAGCACCACCCAGTACGCCCTCTTGGGCCGCACCGTGTCTTGCGGGGCGTTGCTTGGGCTCTCAAGTTTGCCATTTGCACCCTTCTTGTTTCCGGAGCAAGCGCTCGCGGTTCAGAGCTTTGCATGCCCCCTTGCGCCTTTTTCCTCCTCCGCCGTCCCTCTCCTTTCACGTTCCAGCAGACGCCGTGCCGTCGCAAGCCACCGCCACAAAACCCCTCCTCACCCCCGGTCCTCCGTCTTGCCCCAAAGCCTCCGTCTTCCCGCGACATCGCCGCCCGCTACGGCAGCACTTCTCACCCTACACACCACGCGGCACGCTTGCCCCGCCGAGGCGCTGGACCTGGAAGCTGCGGGACGCATACGACGCGGGCTCCGGGGCGTCAAAAGCTACGCCACATGCATGAGCTAGCCCATGATGCCTCCGCCGCTCGAAATGGCTTCCCTCCATGGACAGTGGGGGCGGAGATTGTCGCTGCCGTTTCGAGCCCAAGGCAATATGCGAGCAAGCGAACCGCGTCTTGCTCATCACTCTACTGTCCATTTGCGGCAAGAGAACTGGACGCCGAATGCATCAGACATCCCGACCCGGCCCGGGGCCGCTTTACCTTTACCATGTGGATTGGATCGTAACAGCGTCTGGTGAAATCTGGAAGGGACATTACTGCTAATAACAGATCAGACGGTGAATATTTCACATGAGATATATAAACTGACGGTGAGGATGTCATGATTACGCGGAGCTGTTTTCGTTCTCTTGAGATTAATTAATGAGATTAATGTGGATACAATACTGTACATCACATCCGCATCGATCGATGCTGTTATTGAACATGTCCGATATGTAATTGCAGTCTTAGCAGGGCAGGGATTTATGGCCCTCTACTGAAAGTACGCAATGCAATCTGCAGTTAGCTAGCCTAGCTACACACAGCTCCGCCTGCAGCATGACGTGGGAGGGGTGCATGGACCGCAGGAAGCTGGTTTTAGTTGCCCAGGTTGTTGAAGCCTTGTAAATGCCCATCCTGATCACCTTCAAAGTCCATCATGGCATCCTGATCACCTTGTAGAATCTACATAAACGTGAAAGGATAAAAGAGTTCGACTGAAAGAAGAGAACTGCTTGCTTCTTGGTGTGGTGGTAGGGTACTCTACTCTATCCACCAAGGTTAGACTGAAATAAGAGAATCTGTACGTACATTTGCATGTTGGATGACACTGGCCATTAGGACCATCGTGTTGTGCCACTCGTCGTTCATGAAGTCTAGATGCAGCCGCAGGTGTTCAGCCGCGGCCATGACTGCAGCAGAGGCGGTGGAGTGTTCATGCTTGCCTGCCGGGGAAGCTGGCTCTCGGTGAGCAAGCGACTTGTGGCCAGAAAATGTAACAACAAAATGCTGCCCCTTTCGGAACAAGTAAAACACAAACGGCGTATTCGGTTTGCCGGACGCACCGATGCGGAATCATCCGATCCAAACTCCGAGCCTAGCCGCGATGTTTGGTTTACGGCACGGAATCGATCGATCCGTCATCAAGCTGTCCGTTTCAGCACATACCGTTGGCAAATATTTAGGACGTGCTGATTCCTCACGAAACGGCCGGACGACCCCATCCTTCGTGACGACGGACGAACCCGCTCCGGACACGATGATTCCCCAATCCAAACATGCTCAAAATGATCGGCTATGCGAACCACAACCATTAGCAATCGACAGACTAACCCAAAATCATGCACCATTCGCATTTGTTAACAAACATAGCTGGTGAAGGAAATCACAGCAAAGCAGACAATTGACAAACCATAGATGCATTCAAAGTTGGATAAAAAGGGGGTTGTTCGACGCATAATTAACGACACAATGTTTTGTTGACAGGCGAGAGTGAGCATTTGAATATGCATGTAATACTTAATGGAACTCGCATGCATACATGGAGGAGTGGATGCCATGCTCGTTATCCATTAATTTGATTTGAACATTATTGTTCAATTAGTTTATGTTCGTAATAGCGTATCATACTCGTGCTTGGTGGTTATCCAAATAATGCCCACCATGCAGCGCACCACGGGCACAATATATATTCTCTCATGACTAAACTAACAACTTCCATAAGATGTTAGATGTCCATTCATAACTCATAAGATTGTAGAATATATTAGGGACGGTCACCGATCAGTTTGTGCAAAGATCAATTCGCATTCTCTAATAATTGATCGAATCGGATCGAAAAGAGAGTTCCCAGACTATCATATCTTGCAAAGGAACGATGCTACTTGATCTACCTTTCTAGCCAATATCTGTGAGTGGTTGCTTCCTTGTCCCCATGGCATAGTGGGCATAACATCTGGGCTTGGAATAATCTCTAGCCAAGTTTGTGGTGCTAGATGGTTAGGCATCATTATTGGCTTTGGTGTTGGATGCAGCCTCAAACTCGACCAAATATTCTGGCCCAAGCATACTGAATTGTTGTCGTATAATTGATAGGGAATGGCAAAGAGAGAGCATTGGTTAGGTTCTATATGGTGGAATCTGTCTATCCCAATCAGAGTCCTAAACTCGCATATAGGCTCTCAGTTACTGGATTTAATCTAGGAATAAACGATGTTATTCTTCCCGTAATGACAAATATACTAATATCAATTGCTAATAATATGTCACATTTTATATCAGCTTCCATTGGAAAAACAAAAGCGGAGGCATTTCATAGGATTTGAATCCTAGGAAAATATAATTCCTTTGTAGTACTTTAAAACAAAGGATTAAACCTCTACAACTCTCTCCATTCCAATCCATTCATTTTATTTTCCTTTGCTCCATCCAAATGGACATTTATGTGTTTTTTTCCGTAGGATTTTAGTTGCTAAAGCAGTCTAACAATATTTTTTTTCCATATGTTCAAGTAATTCAACGTTCCAAATAAAGGAACCCTTAATACTTTTGATTAAATGGGTCAAAGTTTCTCAGTCTGCTGCAAGAATTCTAACATGACGTCTACCTAGGAGTATAGCAGGAAGTATTTGAACAGCTTTAAATGAATAGAAATGAACTGATAATTGTAATTAAATCATGGTATCTGGTATATATGCGGCGGACCTATATGCTGATGTTTTTTCGATTAATCTCCATTTGCAAAAAATGAAAAAGTTGACATGGTAAAGGCTGTTTTGGGACTGCAATGGCGCATGCATTTTACGTGCGTTGTTCCTTCCGAGTTCGGCATATCAGGCTCACTACCCACACACATCATGGTCTCCCTATCCTCACCTCACCTCGATGGTTCCTTTTTTGGTTAGTTGGCAATGCTACTGACAACAGCTCTAAATGTGTGATGATCCACAAGAGTCAGGGGGCAAACTCATCTGAGGGGGTTATGATCTCAAACAGGCTATTCCAGTTCAAGCTTATATATTGCGTAAGTACTTCTTTCCAACAGTTTAAATTATTTTCGGTGGAGTAAATTCAATTGTCAGGCTCAAATGAACCGCTTACCAACCTTAGATGTATAAACTATATTTAAAGGATCATATGGACATGAATGACATAACAAAGCAACTTCACGGATTGCCATTGTATACAAAATATATGAACTCTACTTGATAAAAATTGCATCTAGCCCGTCTTGTGATATGCATATTTTAAAATAGAAATGATACATAATTTTTTTTATATCGTCATGCGTACATCATATATTCCAACTTGTCGGTTTTGTATGTTGATATGGGCCCTGTTTAGTTCCCTTCAAAACACAAAAATTCTCTCTTCAAACTTTACTATTCACCTATCACATCAAATCACATGAAATCTCTCTCCTCATGCATGGAACACTAAACGTGGGTAAATAAAAAAATTAAATACATGGTTTTGATGTACACGATGAGACGAATCTCTTAAGCCTAGTTAGGTCATGGTAGGACAACGATTACCACAAACAAACGAAAAGTGATACAGTGCGCTACAGTGTTCGATGCGACATTTTCATCAAACTTCACTTTCACTTTTTGGGAAGTGAACACCGCCATGGCCCTGAACGTCATATTTGCATTGATAAGGTTTGGTCATTTCTTTTTGCGAAAATATGGTTTGGTCTTAATATTCATGATGAAGACATACTTCTAGATTTAATAGTTCGATGACCGTGTAAGTTGGAAGGCACGCCGGACGCATGTTTTTAAGAATGCACCCATAAATTGAACTGTATCTATAGGGATACTGTTTGGAATCCTGAACTGCATTTCTTCTGAATTCTTCTAATTAATTTGAGAAGACAGAGCACCTACCACTTAAAATGAGAAGACAGAGCACCTACCACTTAATTTGTCCTCATGGCAAAATCTTTTCCAATTAATGCTCATCCGTGCACAAACCGAATTCATGATTTCATTACTGCAGGGACTCCAACTGCGAGGATTCATCTGAAAGGCCTGGTTCTCGTTCATCTGAAAGGGGTTCATCTGAAAGACTTCGGGCTTGATCTGAAAGACTTCGTTAAGTATCTCGTGCTGCACAAAAAAGAAGTATCAGAGGGTTTACTGAAAATGGTACCAAAATTCAGAAAAAAATATGCGCATACAACTGAATTGCAAGTACCTTCCTTTCACGGACTCTCGGCTCGAGCTGGCAGAGCTCATCAAAGGTGAGTGAGGAGAGGTCGTCGCCGCTGTGCCCCACCTTATATCGAATGCATATAATTAAGCGCTAGTGTTAATAAATTACTGCTGATATAAAAACATTAATCTCTTGATGATCCGAACATATATACCTGGTAGTGGGCGTTGGAAGCATGCTGATACTCCTCCATCAGCGACTTCATGCTGAAACGTAAATTGAAACAGCAATATAAGGGACAGATACATTTTGCACTTCATGCTGTTTTTGCCTATTCAGTAATCAAGTAGCAGTACACAAGCAGGCAGATGCCAGAACAGTAAACAATATGTTCAGAAGTGTACCTGCACCATTCTGATTAGATTAGATGCCCTAGGTACTACATATTTTAGAGTTAACTGACAGTGAAGCAAGGTAAATCTCACAGACAAGCTCAAGTTCATCATCAAAACAAGATTTAATCCCAAACTAAATAATAGGAAATCTGTAGAGAACTTCTTTATCTTGCTGTTGGTCGAATTTCAAAAATTTCTGGGCTAATCTGGAAATATGAATTGGTCTAAGGTGCAGTTTTTGAAATTTCAGATTTTCAGGAAGCATAAAAACTCAGTTTCGGCCTTGACAGGTTTTGAATCTATCCAAACTCAAAACATGAAAGTTGTAGGTTGCTTCAATGTCTGCCTGCTGTAAAAAATTGAGAGTTCTTGGCCACATAGTTTAGGAGATATGAATTTTTGTGTCTCACTGTTCTGAAATTCCAGTGGGGACAGCAGGAAAACAAATCAATGATATCCAAATGAGTTATAGAATCTGTGGAGGCCCATAACTAAGAAGTTGTAGCATGATTAGTTACCTAATTTTCATCCGATCCAAACTCCGAGCCTAGCCGCGATGTTTGGTTTACGGCACGGAATCGATCGATCCGTCATCAAGCTGTCCGTTTCAGCACATACCGTTGGCAAATATTTAGGACGTGCTGATTCCTCACGAAACGGCCGGACGACCCCATCCTTCGTGACGACGGACGAACCCGCTCCGGACACGATGATTCCCCAATCCAAACATGCTCAAAATGATCGGCTATGCGAACCACAACCATTAGCAATCGACAGACTAACCCAAAATCATGCACCATTCGCATTTGTTAACAAACATAGCTGGTGAAGGAAATCACAGCAAAGCAGACAATTGACAAACCATAGATGCATTCAAAGTTGGATAAAAAGGGGGTTGTTCGACGCATAATTAACGACACAATGTTTTGTTGACAGGCGAGAGTGAGCATTTGAATATGCATGTAATACTTAATGGAACTCGCATGCATACATGGAGGAGTGGATGCCATGCTCGTTATCCATTAATTTGATTTGAACATTATTGTTCAATTAGTTTATGTTCATAAGGGCACGTATAACGGCTCGACGACTGTCGTCGCCATGCGCATTATTTTTGCAGAATCTCAACGCGCGCGTCGTCGAGGCCTGGCCGTCGCCTTGCTCGTCTACGAGCTCCGCTTGTGCTTCAAGAACCGAGCGATGGCTTGGTGGGCGTTGTAGCAGCCGCTGCGAGGAGACGACGGCGGAAAGGATCCCTTGTACGCGTGAGAAGACAACCGGATTCTTGTGAACCCGCTGTTGCCTTGTTGGTCATGCCGTGCGTGTCCCAAATCAATATCACTCAACCGCTAGAACGAGGCACTGTCCCGTGGACCCCACCCTTCTCCTCACCTCCGGGGTCCACGAGCCCCAGGTTTCCGTGGACTGTGCTCGGGTATGGTCTGGGCTTTCGCTACTTGCATCTGTTCAACTGCCCCAAGCCCCAAGCACCACCCAGTACGCCCTCTTGGGCCGCACCGTGTCTTGCGGGGCGTTGCTTGGGCTCTCAAGTTTGCCATTTGCACCCTTCTTGTTTCCGGAGCAAGCGCTCGCGGTTCAGAGCTTTGCATGCCCCCTTGCGCCTTTTTCCTCCTCCGCCGTCCCTCTCCTTTCACGTTCCAGCAGACGCCGTGCCGTCGCAAGCCACCGCCACAAAACCCCTCCTCACCCCCGGTCCTCCGTCTTGCCCCAAAGCCTCCGTCTTCCCGCGACATCGCCGCCCGCTACGGCAGCACAATGCCTAATGTCATTCTTAGCGAGAGTTTTATCAGCATTGAATATAGTGATATGTCAGCATTTTTGGTGATGTGACAAAGAATCAACAAAAAGAGAGATAAAATGAGTTTCATGGTGGTGAAATTCTATGTACATTGTTTCCAAGAGAGTCTGTGTCTTGTATGTAGTCCTGGAAATAGCAAAAAATAAAATTCTGCATTGAGAGAGAGGTTAGTATCCTTGGAGAGCACCGCCAGCCGGTTGATGTGCTCGCCAGCGCCGGCCATGACAGCAGCAGAGGCGGCGGCTCCAGTGGTGGTGGAGTGTTCATGCTTGCTGTCGGGGAAGCTGGCTCTCGGGAGCAAGCAACGAGAGTGAGCATTCAGTTTCTAAGCCTCCAAAACAGAGATTTCAATTTAAACCATGCAACATGAGAGAGAAGCAGCTCAAGAATATTGGCCTTGCAGTTCCGGCGGCAACAGCGGCACCCCAAAGCCTTGCCGCCGCAGCTGCTCCATATTCTCCGGGTGCTGCCGGGGCAGCAGCAGTACATCCCGCCCTTGCCGCCAGTCCGCCACTGCACCACCGCGGCCACCACTTGCGGGGGCACGGCCACAGCGTCAGGCACCGTCCAGCCAGTAGTCGGGGAATTATCCTTCCAGCGGCAACGCCCGGTCCTGGGGTGATCGAGCAAGCGGGACGTACCATTTTTGATGGAGGCGCTCAGCGTCGTACGGCAGCGCTTGCAAAACGCCCTGTCGCCCTCGTCAGAGACGTCGGAGGAGAGCAGGAGCATGAGGCAGTTCTGTTCGTCCCATGCCTGGGATGAAAACTTCCTAATGCGGGCGGTGTATGCCATGAGCGATCGAGGATTCGAGGGCGCGAGGGGCAGATGGCCTGCACTACTGGAGGTGTACGTATCGAGCTCGCGATCGAGCTGCATGAACAAATATAGTAGCAGCAGACGGCCGGGGGCGGGCCGGGCGGGCGCGCTTTAGATCACAAGTACGCCAAACCTGTCACTGTCCCTGCCGCGAGTGACTGGGGTACAGCTTAGTTTAACATGATCAGCAAAGACATGAAAAATCAGTATAGCATCCGAAAAAGAAAGACAATCTCAGTTCACAGAACAAATCAATTTAGTTTACGAAGTTTGTAGAAAATGCACAAACAAATCAACATTCTTCAGTTGTCACAACAAGTTCAGGCTTCTCCATGCTGGACCAACTGAGTTATAGGATTGGTTGGCATAGTGAAGAAGGAATCTGCCGCCTTCATGCGGCCGCGATGCGTATCCGGAGCAAATGGTGCCTTTAAGCATTTCTGTCCACATACACATAGCCTCCAGGTTCTGTTGATTACGTAGTTTGCAGTACATCTAGCTATATAGGATAAAGCAATAGGTATACACATTTTGGCTTGGAGGAACATCTCTAGGGTACATACTTATGATAAAGAATAGAATAGCAATGAGAACAGCTGAAACAAAATGGGTGCCATGGGCTTGTGATGTGAGCTAGGATGGAGAAGAAGAACAATGTAGCATCAGCCATCAAGACCCAAATCGGAAGTGGGATGCTTCCCAAACAGGCAGGCAAGCTTTAACCTTGTACACATGATGGGCACAAGATGTATATGAGCATCAATAATGCTGCAATACTTGCATATATCTTATAGACAGACTTACCTGATTCAGAAACAGGCAGGGAAGCTTAAACTCTATACACAAAGTACAACCGGGACAATTTATGTTTCAGCCATAACCTTCCTAACAAAGCCTTTACATTTGTCAGCGACATTTCTGTATGTTTCTAAACTACAATGACATATGGTGACAAAATTGCAAAAATGTGTGCTAGATGGTATTTCAGAGGGTCTTTTTTTCAAGCATAGTATTTCAGAGTTATCTGGAACTCCATCACTTCATCAACGATCCTTGAATATATGCACAAATTCATGTGGCGAAACTAATTTTGCCAATGGCAGTGGAGGAACATACAATCATTGGCTAGTAAAAAACAAAATGAAGATTTAGTAGCTAATTTCAGCTGGATGTCACCACATCATTGGACAACAGGGGATGCCCTGTCTTCCGTGCATGAACTGAGCAATATGGTAGCAATAAACAATAATAATGGTGATTAGCCTAAGAAGCATATGAACAACATGTGAACTATGAAATGTAATGGATTTGAAGTAAACCGGATATTGAAATATATTCAACTTATTTCACAAATAAATCACAACGAAAACTCCCGTCCGCGTCGCCCTGCTCGGTGGCTCGGGCGGCTCGCACAGCCCCGCCGCCGCCGCCCAAATCCCCACCGCCCCAGCCCTCGCCGCCACCAGAGGGGCTGGCCGGAAGCCCGCGCTGGCCCCTAGGACGGTGGCGGCGGGGTCCCCTACCCTGCGGCGGCCGTGGTATCCGGATCTGAGCGGAGGTTGGACCACGACGGCTATAGCGACGCCGGCAGCACTAGACGGCGGTTCCGGTGTCCTGGGGGCCGGATCCGGCGAGGCGGCACCGGATCCGCGCGGAGGTGAGCACGGCGGCCAGCGGTCTGTCTTGCGTGCGACGACAAGGTTGAGGCTGGGCCAACGGTGGATGGCGGCGGCAAGCGGGACCGGCGGCGGCGAGACTCCAGCACGCGGCGCGGGCCGCGCAGGAGGTGGCTGCACGCACGTGGCGTGTGTAGCGGCGACCGGCGGTGCACGGCAGCAAGAAGAGCCACAGTGGTGCGCGCGCCGGCGGCGACGACTGCGGGCCAGCAGCTTCGGCGGTTTTCAGCGGCGCGTGCGGCTGCCGGGGGCGACGAGGCTGCGAGGTGGCGGCCGTGGCAACGGCCTGCGCGGGTGCAGCGGGCGCGGGGCAAGGAGGCTGCGGCCCGGCCCTGAGCGCGTGCGCGCGGCTGAGGCAAGGCAGTGGAGGTGCAGAAGCGGTGGCATGGTTCGTGGAGGCGCGGCAGCGGCGCCGCCCCGGTCTGGTTGCGTCGGGAGTGTCAAGCGGGGTACGCGCAGCATGGGTTGATGCTCCGGGCGAAAGCCCTCACCGGTACTGCGCCGGTGACGATGACGGTGGCGCTTTAGGGCGTCGCCCTCCCTGTTGAGGGTGTCATTGCAGAGCTATAACCCTGCTGCGTGGGGTTCTCGGGGTGAAAACCCTGTCCAGCGATGGACGAGCGACGACGGTGCACCTTGCGTCGTTCCCTCGTTGGAGGCGTCGTCTTCAGAGACCCTACTCGGCCCTGGCACTGCTTGCTCCGACGACCGGTGTTGGCTATTCCGCCACGGGGCATGCTCAAGGGTGTTGTCCTTCCTCACGTCGAAGCTTCTATCTTCTTGTTGGCGGCCAGGGGTCGTCACTTGGTTGTCGTTCGTCTGCTCGCAGCGGACCACGGCGGCCGATATTGCATTGCAATCATCGGTGCGGTGTGGGACGGCGTCGGGTGACGGCGCTTGCGGCAACTGCAATGAGAGACGACTCGGCTTGTAGCGGACCGCGGCGGTTGGGCTTCAGCTTGGTGGAGCCTTTCTGGTGCGGTACAACGTCATATGACGGCACATGCGACAACCTTGGTACACGGCTCGGAGGCAGCGGTCTCGTGAGCGGGAAGAAACGTGATGAATCTGACCAACGGTGTCGGTCTGGTTGCCTGGTGAGGTGCGTTGGAGGTGGAGCATCATGCTCAATATCTTGACGGCAACATAAGGAACTGAGTCCGGAGCATGGAGGTGTGGCGGTTGTGGCGAGGCCCCCCGCACACGAGAGGAGGCGTCCAACGGCGGATGAGGCGAGGCCCCCGTTGTTTTTGCTCATTTGGCGTTTTTCATCCCGTCGGATAGGTCCTGCATGGTTGCAATGTCCAAGAAGACGTCTACCTCCTTTGTTTTCTCTACTAGAGCCGGGCCACACCGGAGTTCGGATATCTGCAAGGGTGTGGTACGTGGGCGGGAGCTGCGGTTTTGGTCTCTCCATTGTTTGGTGTGTACTCTGTGGCCAGTGAGTGTTTGTGAGCGTTACCCCGTGTTGATGTCCCAATCCAACCGGGCGAGTTTTATTTTTCCTTTCTTTTCTGTTTTCCTGCCTATGGTCTCTCAGGACCGTAGACTTGTATTTTTTCTGCTATATCAATGAAACACGCACAGTCTTGTGCGGTTCGTTCAAAAAAACACAAATCACACATTTACTGTACCATAAAAAAATACTACTAATCTTTTCTCAGTATTAAAGTAAGGACAGATCCATAATCCAAAACTCAAAATAGATGATTCTACAATACTTAAATGAGTATGGTGCATGACATGTTAGAGCTAAAACACATTAATTTTGGCAAATCATTTTTCTACCTGTAGACAGAGGAGTACTCTGGCGAGCCCCACTCTCATGACGAGCTTCTTTGCTTGTAGATGCAGAATCTTCAGCAGACAGAGAAGTACTAACGATCAGCTTTGATAATTAATTAATCTAATTCAATCTGCTGAACACGCTTCGCACCTCACGGCCATGACTACCAAAGCAGCAGTTAACAAAAAAAATAAGGAAAGAAAAAAGAAGAAACAAGATTGGAGCAACCTCTACCACATGGGTAACGACAGAGCATGAAGTTGCGGCAAGCAGATTGTGGCCGAGCTCAGTTTACCGCGTTTGAAGCAGCAGCAACACCGTCAGCAAGAAGCTGCGGCAAGACCATCAACGAAGAACTGACGCGGCCTACACCGCCCATCCTCCGCGCGACGCTCGCTGCCCCTCCTCTGCGCAGTAATTCGGCAGCGGCGGCGGGCCTCCTCCTGACGCCGGCGGCTGCGTAGGGCCTCTCTGCAGTGGTGGCGCACCTCCTATGCAAGGCAGCCCCGCCCTGCCACGCCTCGCCCCGCAGCTTGCGGCCGTGGAGCTCTCCCTGCGCTCTCCTCTTGGCCCGCCCGCGCCCGCCATCAGACAACATACACATACACCATGGCGGACAGCGCCGGCGGCCAGCCGTCGCGCACAGCCACCACCATCTTGGCAGCGAGGAAGCACCACGTCTTCAGGTTCCGTATCGATGGCTACTCGAACCTGAACACCCACGGCGCCCGGCCCCGTTTCAACTCAGTCCCGTTCCGCTCCGGCGGCCGCATCTGGCGCATCAGCTACCGGCCCATGGGGAGCTCCCACCGCCCCGACAACACCGACTCCGTCGGCTTCTACCTCGCCCTACTAGACGACGACGTCGCCGTCGACGAGGCCGTCATGGCGCAGGCGACGTTCAGCCTGCTCGACCACGGCGGGAGGCCGGTGCCGGAGTACACCTTCACGAGTCCCATGAACAACTTCGCTTCGCCACGTCCTCGGACAATTGCAGTTTGGAAAATGGCAAAGCAAAAAGGTAGTGGCGCTGGCCCAATAGGCCCAAAGCCTTCAGCGCGGCTCTCAAGTGGCGGCGAGCGCCTGGGCCGTCGGTTGTTGGGCCCGTGAAAAACCGACGCAACGCAACCCGCCCAGGCCAGCCGTTGTTGGGCCGTTTGATGGATCAGCGGGTGGTGGGTTGGGCTGGCTGAACTTGTGGCCAATGTAAAAGCCGATAAATTTGCTTTCAATATTAAGACTTTTCTAGAGCGTAGAACGTACAGTAGAGTAGTATGTATAACCTCTTCTCCCCGGAAGATTTCCGGGACATCCGCCCGCTCTTCCTCTCCGCAGACAACATACACATACACCCCGCGGCCGCCGGGTCGGCGCGTGGGTCCTGCGGCGCCTGTCGCGTGGGCCTCGGCGGTGTCCATCGAACGAAACGCTCCTCCCTCCTCTCTCTCGGCTGTCCCCGCCGCCCCTCCGCCCCCGCGCGGCCACGCCTCCTCCCCTTCGCCTGGATAGGCGGCAGCGGGGTGGGCAGCGTCGCGGCGAGCCCAGCCGCTAGCACGGCGGCGTGTCCGGCTGCTCGCGACGGCGCTCTTCTCCCTCCCCCTGCCTCGGCGACGCCCTGTTTCGTCGCGCCGTCCTACCTCCCCTTCCCTCGCCGGCGTCGTCCTCTGTCGCGTCAGCAATCGGCACCATCCTTCCTCGGCGGCGGGGTCAGCAGCCAGCGGTGGGGTGGGCAGCGCCGCGGCAAGGCTAGGCGCTTTCGCGGCGGCGAGCCCTCCTGGCACGTATCCGGGCGGCCGCGTCAGCTCTCTCCTCCGTTCCACCCTCGCCGGCGCCCTTCTTCCTCGCGCCGTCGTCGCTTCCCTTCCGTCACATGTGCCATCCTCTCTCGCGTCCGCGTCATCTTCCGTCGACGGCGACCTGCGGAGCAAGCGCGGCGAAGCACGCCTCGGCTGGCGTTGTCGCCACCTCCGCAGATGCGCCGCCGCCGGGGCTCCTCCGCCTTGGCCCTCCTCATTCCTCGCGTATGGCGACGTTATCTTCCTCGACGAAGTGGCTGGCTCATCTAGGAGCCCGTGGGGAACCGTCGCGTTATCCCGCGCCATCACCATGTTCCCGTGACCACCAGAACGCCAGCAGCATGAGGCCCTCGCTCAGGACATCACCGCCACCATCGAGGTTGCTGAGGCGTCCAGCAGGGCACTGCTGCCGTCATGCTTCCTACTATATGCTTGCTGCTTTGTCGATCCAGACACATTTAAGGTGATTTTGGGTGCTTCCTGCTTCGACGACCCAGCCACAGGTGAGGTGATTGCGGGGTGCTTGCTGCTCTCTGCTACAAGTGTCTGCACTTTAACTGTTTGATGAAATGCCAGTTCAAGCTAATAAATTGATGAGTTACACCGTTAAGTGTTCTAGCTAAAATTTAACTGTCTGTCAGTCAAACAATCCTCTGTTCAAGGTGACAACTGACAATTGTGTAATTGTTCTCAGTATCAATGGTCTACCTTGGCAAATAAACAACAAATTATGAAATTATTTCAGTTTGTAGTTGCTGCATGTGGAAATGTCGAGTTCTTCTGTATATTATGGCTATAGCATCTAAATTGATAAATTACAAGTACAGAGATGAATCTGTTATGTAGGTTATTCATTGTCTACCCATGCCTGTACTAATAAATATTGATTTGACAATTTCAGCCATTTTACATGCTCACAAAATTAATCTCCATAATTGATCCTTTTTCAAGTTAATATTAAAGTCCATGTAAGTAGGAATGAATTTTGTGTCAATTTTCAGCATGCAACATTTGCGGTAGTAATGCTGATTCTCCACAAAGTAATTTAGCTATTCTCAAAACTCAGTGGTACTATGCATTTTTGGATCATTCTGTCAATTTTAAATGTCGATACATCTGTTGATTTCTCAAAGCACTTTAATCCATGTGGTGGTTCATTGGCTCCCACGGAGGGACAAAAGTAAAGGCAAGCAATGACCCGTTGATCTGTTTCTGTCTGCTTCAAGTGTTAGAATTTTTAGGTCACTTAGCATCTTTCCCACACTAAGTAAATTAGTTAATAAGCTCTAAACTTGATTAAACTTGACATGAGTGTAATATACAATGTTAATGTCCCATTTTTAGTATACATTCATGGCTTCTGATCTCAGTTTTCTTGCAGCCATGTCAGAAATTTGAGTATTCCATGATTTCTGTAGGTTAGTACCAACTTAGTCATCCTCTAATGTTTATATTTTACTGTTCATCGATGTCTTGGGGCTCTATTTTATCAATCAGTGTGGTGCTGATAGGGGAGGGAACATAATATGGTATTACTAAACTGTCTCATAAGGAAAGATTGATAGCATGTCAGATAAGGTATAATCGCATATAGACCACGGCTTAATAGTACAGTTTAGTTCCAAATTGCAATGGTTTCATACTCTATCAGTAACGGGAAAGAAGGCCTTCACTTGCTTGGTCTAACAGTGCATTCTGGAATCTTCTTTTTCTCTGATCTTAAAGTTGTTAGAGATTTGGTCAACATATTTAGGTGAATCTTTGATATGACATAAACTGTTTTCAAATTTCAAAGAGGACAAGTCTTTCAGGTAGTATATGGTGATCTTTCTGATTTTATGACATATCCTTTTACGTTCCTGTATCAGATTTTTTTTGTTTCATGTATGTATGCAGCAACTATAATGGCTGAATCCTTTATATATTACAATATATAGATGTGCAAAACAACTACATTGTTCATGTGATGTCTGTTGCTAACTTGACGTTTCCTGTGCTTCGATGATAATACTTCATTATACAGGCCGGCAGCCGCACGCCGCGCCGCTGTGCCATGTTCCTCTGCGTCGCGGCACACAGGCGCGGCGTTAGCGCGCCCCCCTGCCTAGTATTTCTAATATACAAACGCTCCGTCGCCAACCAGGCTATCCACGTCGGCGAAAATAATCTGAGCCCTTGGATCAGCATCGTGCGTCTGTGAATGTCTCTCCCCATACCCCAAGATTTTACATTTAAGCCCTCGTGTTCTTAATAAATCAACCCGCGCTCTAGGCGTCCACGTCCAACTGGCGAGAAAACTCTCGAACTCTTCCGTTCCTTCTCCACTGTGGAAAAAAATCTCTCCTTCTCCCTCTCCTTCGTGCCCCTTCCATCCACGCCGCTTTCTCCGACGGTGTCCCTCCCTCTCCCTCTCCATCCCCTCCGCACCGCTCCCTCTCCCTCTCCTCCGCGCACCTCCCCCTCTCCCCACGCGCTTGCCTCCTTCCCTCTCCCCCGCAACCGCCTCCCGCTCCCCTCTTCCCCGCCGCCGCTGCCCCTCTGGTCCGCACACCCACGCGCCGCTGCCCTACCGCCGCCTCCCCACGGCCTTGTGATGCTGGCCAGCGTGGGCACGCCTCCCCATGCACGAGTGGGGCGGGTGTAGCGGGTCCAGCAGCGCACAGGGCAGCGCGGTGGTCCGTCGTGGCGGCGCCCGAGGCCCCACCCGTAGATCTGCTGTCCAATCCAACGGTGGGCAGCAGTGATGCGTTGGGAGGAGGTGGACGCGGCGGCCGTTGACGGCGATGTGCCGGGAGCAGGTGGTCGTGGACGGCCGCGAACGACAATGCACCGTGGGTGGCCTCGGGCGACGCGGTGGTGCTCAACGGCAGCGGCGGCTCCTCGTGCTGACGGGCGGCCCTCTCTCTCCCTCTACCGCACCTCAGCGCTGCTGGCCGCTCCCCTTCGCCAGCGGGCACCCGTCACCGCCGCGTCGCGTCGCGCTGTTGGTGACCCCTAGGATTCTGCCCGACGAGTGGGTTTGTTCCCTAGCGGTGGCGTCGCCTCCGCCGCACGAGTTCCTAGTTGCCATAGAGGCAGAGCCGCTCAGCCCCACGTCGCCGTCGGCGACGCAGTACGTGGAGCTCCTGGTGGATGATTGGGGACGCAGAGGCATGGACGGAGTCGTCAACGACGTGGGCATGGAGGGTGCCGAGGGCGAAGAGTCCGTCGTCCGGCGCTGCTCGCCTCCTCGCTCCGCTCCGACGGCGTGGAGGACTGCTCCGACCAGGTCGGATCTGCGCGCGGCGGGCAAAGCAGGCCGATCGGGCCCAGGCGCTGCGCGGGGCGACGGCAACGGCGGAGCGCGGTGGTGGGGCGGCGGCCGAGCAAGCCGGCGCCGCCAGGGCCGTCTCCAGGAATTGGAGGCCCTGGTTCAAAATGTAAAATGGGGCCCTAAAGCAATTTTTTAATTGAGTCTAATTAAGTTTTTTTAAATCTAACAAGGATCCAGCAAACGAATGTATGTTTCATAACCAAAGGAAAATAATTTGAATTAATTCAAGCAAATGTTATTAGTTTCATGTTTTATGACTTATCAAGATAATGAAAAAAAAAACAAAGGATGCCTTTATTAGGCTTTACCGCTTGAGCTTTCTCAGTTCAATCCTTCATAAAAGTTCAAAGAACAAAAATTAGCAATGTTGTTTTTTTAGGGCTATCCGGCTAGGGATGGACGAATGTTGAAAATTCAATAGAGGAATCAGGTACTCACATCTCGTAGTAGTTAGTAGACGGTAGACACGTTGGCCTCGACGGCTTGCAAGCTTGGGCACTTGGCCCAGATGGTGATTGACGTTATGAAGAGATCAGATCGTCCCCCTGGTAGAGTGCTGGCTACAGGCAGCCTGCGACCCTTGCATCTATGAGACGTCGAAATCACCGACGAGCTGCTTCAAGGAAGGCCCAGGCGGGCTCACCGTGTATGCGGCGGCGGCGACGACGGCAGTGATTTGCTGGTCTCGATGGGAATGGGAGGCCGAAGGAAATATGACGGCGTGATGGACAATGCGACGTAGGCGCGGCGATTCAGTTGGAACAACCAATCGCGCGATGTACCGGACGCACGATTAATTGGGTTTACCTATAGACTAAAGTTTTAGAGGGCCTATGATTTTTGGGGCCCGGAGCAGTCGGACATTCCGATCCTGGCCATCGACGGCCCTGGGCGCCGCGTGGGGGGCGACGGTGGGACTGCAGAGGGTGGCGGTGGAGCGGGAGTCGAGCGAGGGCGCGGTAAAAGTACTCGTATTAGACCAGAAATGGTAAGGAGAGAAATTTTCTAGTACGTGTTGTTTTTTTTTTCACGGGTGATAATATGGATCGGAGGAGCTTTCGCTTTCTTTGTTGGTTCACATGTCGGAGTGTGCTCTGCGTACACGCACACCTCTAACACACTTACGTAATCCTGCACGTAATTAACTTCTTAATTGACCCAAAGTGACAAGGAAAACCAAAGATGCGTACATGTGATTAGTTTTCTTTTTTTTCTACTAGCAAATATGCTCGTACGTTGCAACGGATACAGACTATATGGATATGTATTGAGAGATTTAACCGGTCCTGATCTATATAGATTTATTTCTTCTTTTCTCTCATGCTTTAGTTTAATTTCAACGTATTGTACTCGTACTTGGTCTCTGTAATGGATGTGGTTATGAAAACATACATGTGAGGCCCACCTGTCAGCATTGTGAGAGGAAAGGACCAAACATTACTCGTTTTATTATCTACTAGCAAATATGCCAGTGCGTTGCTACGGGTGAAAAAGATTTTATTAGTGAAGGCGTATGTGAGTCATGGACGCCGCCCCTACTGTCGATTTACCTGCAAGCATCTATTAATAAGCTATTAAGTACCTTTAAATCTAGATATCTTTATATAATGAAACATGGAGAGAGACATGAATTTTTGAAGAATGTGGAAATATTTCAGCAGTGCAGCTTGTTAATTACCTTTTCTCTGGCGAGTGGAAGTGTAACCGGCTTGTTATCACCGCTCAACTGGTCCATCACTCCACCATACTGAGTTCTAACAGGCAGGCAGAACATGTTAGAGACAATCACACCCGATCGACCTGTAACTGCAATATGTTTTCAGTTTATTGACCGAAAACCCAGTTTAGCACTCCCCACTCGTACTGCAGGTCTGCAGCCAACTCGTGGTCCGATTGTCCCGAGTGTAAAAATTTGCTGCCTGCTTTGCCATTATTTTGTTACGACGTAATGGGCCGATATGAACCAACCTCGATGCAGAGCCGTGTTGGTTTCTCACATGCTCCTCCTTTCCGGGCCGATATGAACCAAACTCGATGCAGAGCCGTGTTGGTTTCTCACATTCTCCTTTCCGCCTTCTAGCTCGACCGAGCTGCATCCTGCGCAGCGGACATGATATCCAACAACTGTCAGCAGTGGAGCAGAGCGCACGGCGCCGCTGAGGAGATGCGGCTGCTGGAGAAGGGGCGCGAGGCCCGGGCTTCAGCGACGGGAACTCTTGCATCAGCGGGGGTTTGCATGCCGAGGCCAGTACAAGGTGAGGGCGGCATCGACTTGTAGTCACGACTCGTGCCAAGGAACAAATCATAGTAATGATGGAGACGAGGGCGGGATCGACTTGTGGTCAATTAGAAGGTGTGGGATTGCCTGCGGTAGCAGAAGGACCTTGGATTGATTTAATAAAATTATAGGGGGGTTTTTGTAAAAATTATAACAGACGGTGGGTTAATTCTAAATAAAGTCAAGGGGTTATTTATAAAATTATGACGTACCGATGAATCAATCCTTGCTTTATAATTAGGTAGAGACTAGCAAATGTACCCGTGCGTTGCAACGGACATAGACTATATGGATATGTATTGAGAGATTTAACCGGTCCTGATCCATATAGATTTATTTCTTCTATATGGATGAACGTAAGGCAGGCAGGTCTCAATCACCCCGGCCGACACAGCCCATGATCGATGTGATTGGTCTGCTTGCTTGATGATGAATAATCTAGCGGACGATCGACGGCGACACCGCCGAGCTCCTCCAAAATAAGACGACGACCTGCCCAACGGCGCGAGGCCTCGTGCTCGTGCACGACCCGGTCACTGCACGGGGGCCACGCCACGTTCCTGTGGAGCCGGGAGCCCTAGCGACGGAGGCTACGTCGTCGTCCAGCATATCCCGCCCCACGTACTACAATTGCTCCACGTACGCGACCCAACGATGATGCACAGTCACTGCCTCCTCACCAACACCGTCGGCTGACGTCGTCGAGGTAAGCTTGATGCAGTGTTCATGGTGGAGTCTGATGACGAGGTAAGCTTGATGTATGCGACGCCGTCTGGGCACGAGATCAATGGCGCGTACGTACGTTGATAGGTGGAATTTCTTGGCGTTGATGATCTTGGCGGCCGCACGTTCCTCCTGTCCCTGTTCTACTTTGGCGCTTCGTGCTCGGGTGGTGAGCATGGGTTGTTGCAGCAAGATTGCGTTGCGTCTACATTGCCTATCCGCGGAGGAAGGAGATGCAGATAAAGCATGCATTTTGGTTGCTTCCTGCCAAGTCCATAGAGTAGTGACGTGTCCGTTCAACGAAATTCGCCATACGTTTTGGAAGCAATTTGTCACTGCTAAATGTACTAAGGCCATTAATTGCTTGTGTCCAAGTCTGTTGTAGCTCAAGGCCCTGTTTAGTTCCCGGTCACGTCATCAAACTTCTAAAAATTCTCTCTTCAAACTTCACTATTCACCTATCACATCAAATCTCTCTCCTCATGTATGGAGTACTAAACGTGGGTAAAAACTAGTTACATGGTTTTGATGTACACGACGAGACGAATCTTTTAAGCCTAGTTAGGTCGTGGTAGGACAATGTTTACCACAAACAAACGAAAAGTGTTACAGTGTCCGATGTGACCTTTTCACTCTACTTTTTACCTTTTTTAGAACTAAACACCCCCAAGGACCACTGCATCATCGACTTCCGCGACAGGCTGCTTAAATCATTTTGACTCCAGTTTACTCTTTATCAAGTTACCAGTTAATTAATTTATCAAAAATTAGTTTAAACCCATCCTTAAATTAATTTTTATTTATTATATTTTCTAATAATCTTTCTACAATGATTGGGATTAATTTAAGCCATCCGTTTCGAGAAATCGGACGGTGGAAACAAATTAAGTACCCAAAGATACCTAAATAGAGATACTAAGAAGTACCAAAAGGTATCAAATTTGTGGGACCAGGTACCCAAAAATAGTGGGACCACCATTGATTTATTTTTATTTTATAAAAATTGAAAAGGGTATAAGAGTAATTTTTCATGGGTAACATTATCGATGTGTTTTTTTTTACCGATGATTTCACTTATCGCTTGGAAAAAAAATCACGGTGGAAGTCCTCACCGTGAGGAGCATCGGGGCCCGTCGTCGCGCGAGGCGGGCGCGACGCGGTCCATCGCGCCGCTTCCACGGCCACCGCGAGGTGTACTACTACCTCAAGGACTTCTGCGCCGCGTTCGGTGTCTCCGAAGCCGTCAGGCTCAACACCAGGGTCGTGCGCGTCGCCATGGCGCCGCTGCCGCGTGGAGCTTGCGGCGGCTGCGAGTTCTCGAACGCGAAATGGGTGGTTATTACAACCAGACGTGTCGATTCTGACGGCGGTGAGGAAGGCGCGGCCGTGGAGGAGGTGTTCGACGCTGTGGTCGTGGTGAACGGCCATTACTCGCAGCCAAGGGTGCCAAGCATCGAAGGGACGGCGGCGTGGCGGCGGCGCCAGGTGCACAGCCACTCGTACCGGGTGCCGGATCGGAACCCTTCCGCGGCGAGGTGGTGGTGGTGGTCTGCTGCGGGGAGAGCGGTCTGGACATCGCGACGGAGCTCTGCGGCGTCGCCAGGGAGGTTCACCTGACGGCGAAGTCGGTGGCGGAGGCCGCGGCGCCATCACCGATGGTGTCCACGATGCTGGCCAAGCACCCGGCATCCGCCTGCGACCGCCGGTGGACCGGCTGTGCGAGGACGAGGACGGGGCGACGGTGGTGTTCGCCGACGGCTCCGGCGCCGCCGCCGACTCCGTCATCGACTGCACCGGCTACACCAACTCGTTCCAGTTCCTGGACACGGGCGGAGTTCTCACCATCGGCGACAACCGCGTCGGCCTGCTGTACGAGCGCACCTTCCCGCCGGCGCTCGTGCCGTCGCTGTCGTTCATCGGCGTCTCGAAGAGGATCTACGTTATGCTCTAATCTGTAGCTAGCTGATCTGATCGAGGAGGCGCATGCGCGCGTATCTGTTAATTTGAGCAGAAGTTCTGCGAGTTAGTGTACAGGAACTCGGACCTGCCTCGCATGGAGGACTGGAAGATGGAGCTGTTCATGATTGGTTTGGCGAACACGATGGAGGACCGCGAGACCTTCCACGACCGTGACGACGACACCGAGAGCGTCCGTGAGGGCGTAAGGAGATGGCGTCGCGTATCTATTGCTCAATACGAGGCTGCATCTGGTGGCGCTGTGGGCACGTTTGGATGCAGCCCTGGCAAAGCTGCCTGCTGCGCCAGGCAGCTCGCCCAGGCCGTCGATTTCGACTGCCTGCGGCCGGATGGAGCTGCCTGGGCAGCAAGCTGCCTGCCAGGCAGCATCCAAACAAGCCCTGTATGCGCAGGTGCACAAGTCGCCATGGCCGAGGGCGGCTCCGTCTCAAGTCTGAACTCTGAACTGAGCAGCACTACATGACATTCTTTTCTTCTAGAAGAGCTCAAGATAACATGGTTTATTCTTGGCATAATATATAATCGAAAAACGAACATGATCGAGTTGGGCCAGCTATAAGTTGGCATTGCAAGTTCATTGAGAATAGTAAATGCAATAAAACAAGATCCAATGCGAGTACATTTTTCTTTTCTTTAAAAATCGTCATTTGGAACACGTATTAAAATGTAATTAAGGAGTCAGAGACTATGATCGAGTGACTTTCCTTTTCTACTGCAAGGAGATTATGGGTGAAAAAGAAAATAAATCATGTCGATCTCATCCTGGTTACCCTAGGCCAGAATAAGTTGATCGATCTTCCCATTCGTCCAATTAAGCAACATTACCCATAATACCCTTTTTCTATTTAATTTAAATTTTTACTAAAAAGACTAGGTACTTTGAGGTACCTATGGGTACCTCTCCAATCGTTGTAAAATAGCTCATTTTCTAATACACGCGACACGCGCACTCTACTGGTTAAGGTAGAGATAACAATACATATGGTTGGTTGGTCGTGTTCGTGTCTTTCGGCGTGTGCTTACCTACCGATATATGTTGTCGTGCATCAATGACGGGACTATTATATGACCAACATGGCGACAGTCGCAGCTAGACGTACTACGACAGAATGGCTGGTTAACTGCTTGCTTGGGCTTTGGCCGGGCCTTCCTTGTAGCAACACGCTCGCCGTACCTAACCAAAAATTAATCTAAAAAATTTAACCAGAAATACTAATGCCTCTTTTAGAACAACACATGAATTTCACAGAAATAGACGAATAGCTTAGAAATTTTACAGAAAATAATTCATTTTCACAGAGAAAATATAAGACCATATATGCATCTATTGCGGTCGGACGCTAGCTGCTTGTTGCAACTGCAGGTCGACAGATACATGCTCTGTGTTGAACGAGTTGGTATAAATCCATTCACGACTATTGTCGATCGTCATACACTATTATATCTTGTTTTTTTCGTCCAAAAAAAATTATATCTTGTTTATTTTTTCTTTCTCCTCAGGTGTTACATCCCTTACCGGTGAAGATCGATTTCATATATATATGAAGAAGTGGTTGCCCAAATTATTAATCTTACTGACGTGACGAGTGACGATTACATGTATATTCTTATTGCTCGGCCTGGCCTCATCAGCTGATACGAAAACGACGATTCCGTTGCTCAACCAATATGCACGCAGGTGCTCTGTTGAAAATTCAGGACGTACTACGAGCAGAGACTTTTCGTTCCTTGTTTCCTTCCTGAAGGCTATAGCTACCTATACTAGAAAGAATGAAAAAGGTAAACAAGGGCCTGGCTACGAAATTTCAACTGGGACCACTGTGGATGCATGAATCTGTATCCATCTACTTCAGACTACTTGTATATATGTATACTACTAAAATGCTAAAATGATCTTCACTGTCTCACTCATATATGCGTGCAGGTATAACAGTGATGTTTCCCTGAACATATATCCATCGCCACCGACAGGACGGTGAATGAAACGAGGGTTGAATACCTCGCAGCCGTCGTGGCACGACATGGACGGCTTTAACTTTGGTTGCCCGTGTGGAAGCTTCACAAAAAAGAGCGAGAAAGTTTCAAGGCATCCTACCTATTAGCTTCTAGCACAAGAGAGGGAAAAAAAAGGGGATGGGAAAGAGGAGCATGTGATCTATGTACGTTCCACATATCTTTCATTTCTAAGGACAAGAAATTAAAGGGGGACAAAAATGGCAATTTGGCTGTATCTTTCTGAAGTTTGGCATATGCAGTTAAAGTGGATGACAAAAGATGGATGGAGATAGATGAGAGATGCTGCTCATCACGTAGTGTGGTCTAAGTGGAGTATATATGCGCTGGCTGAAATTTCATTCGTACGGTCCCAATGGAAAAGGAATATTGATGCGCATATAAACTGAAGACTGAACATCTGTGAAGAAAACAAGAAACTGAATAATGGACTCTGCTTGTGTCTTTGCCAGTATTGCGAGTTTACTCCCCGTTTTCATAAGGACTCGAAAGCTCCAAAAGTACTGCAGCACGACTCATGGTATAGTCACGTTTTTCTACCGTGGTTTACAGCGCTCCATCTATTAATTACATGCTAATCTTGATATCACACCTAACAGAAAAGGCGGGAAAAAATAGGGTGCTAATTGCCCAACTTTTTGGGCAGAAGGTTCTTGTTGAAATGTATAATGTATCGTCGTTGGGGTACTTCCACGGTATCCTGTTCCATTATTTTCCGGTAAGGCGGCAATCGAGCTGAAGATCCTGTACAAATTTGGATCGGTAGCAGCAGCAGCGTATCATCATGGGGCCGATTAGGAGGGTTTCCAGTTTTGGTGGCATGATGCTGCAGTAATTGAGCTCGTGCCCATCGAGCTGGCCATGTTTACTTGTCTCTGCACATGCGTAGTATGCATACCTGCTGCATTTCGTTTACACGCTCAGATGAGACGAGCGCTATGCTTGCTAATGCATCTGTGTGCCTCAATTAATCACTAGTTAATTCCACCAATTAGCACGCTACGGAGCAGCGTCAGTGGCAGCAAATAATGCGACAGAGGCTATACTCTTTTTCTGACAAGGGAACGAAACCACTGGAAAGAAGAGGAATAAGAATCTGTCGGGCAAGTTGAACCGTGTCTGTGGCTGCTGGGCCTGTTCGATTCAATCACGCTGGACTGGACTGTCAGATGCAGTCATGCAGATCATGCTAGCTCTACTGATACTCCAATCCATTTTAGTACTCCGATCCATAGATGATAGATCGGCCAGGCAGCACGAGGCAGCTTGCTGGGTAGTTCGACGATCTACAGAGCCCAGTCAACGAAGAACAGTGACCCGGTCGTGCCTGGGCATGCGTTTGCACTGCAATGCCTTGTATATACGCATCGTTGTAATATTTGATTACTCTTCTTAATCCACTGATGTTGACCGGAGGAAGAAGAACTCCGGCAATTATACTGCTTATTGTACTGACAGAAAAATGGTTAAGCAGCAGCCGCAGAGTTCAGAGTCACATTCTGTTCAAAAAAAAGTTCAGAGTCACATTTCACTGCGGTAATCAGCTGGAGATTAGGCCCCGTTGCCGCCAACAATTAATATAACCCCAAGGCTGTTGATCTTTTGAGTGAAATTCCATCAAAGGGTGGTTACTCATCGATCAGGGCCCTTTTGCGCATGAAAAAGTTACTACCGTCACTGTCGATCTTAGCTTTTGTGATCTTTTTCTACTGCACTCCACTGATGAGGAAGACTAGCCTGGCACGGGGCATCATCAGAGGATCTGAAGCAACGACGAAAATGCAGGTGGATGCTGCCTGCAAACTGTAAAGGGCCATGGAAAGAAAGCAAAGGTTGCCCCCCCATCACCTTTCGCTTTTGTTTCTTTGTGGCATGCCTCATCTACCACTAATAAGCCTACTAATTTACTACTACTACTAATCTACTAGTGTTACTAATCTACTCCTAGCTGACAGACAGGTTTGCCCTAATAGCTACTCCTAACCTGCATCGACACCGAGAAAGCTTAGGTTAGCTAGCTTGCGCTAACGATCCAAACGGCAGGCAGTTCAGTTCAGTGCAGTTCAAGCTGTGACGAGACACTTTTATGGAATCTGCCTGCCGTCCAAAGTCCAATTGGTGAGGATGGGAATTGTGATCCAAGTGATTTATACTCCCTCCGTCCCACAATAACAGGCCGTTTTGAAAAATATCAGATAAATTAGTAGTCATGACAAATGATCATGTTATCCCTCATTAGAGTTACAAAAGTAGCATTAACTAGCTATTTGATTGGCTCTATGCGTTTCTCTATGCACTTTTACGTTTCTCTATACACTTTTGTATTAATGTGTGCATCTCTCGTGCAGGTATAACAGTGATGTTCATTGGACCGTCACCACGACGGTACCCGCTGCTGCCGCCCGCGCGACGCACACTCCAGTCCGAACGACGAGGCCCGGAGCGCCAGCCCAGGGGTCAAGCCCCAGATCCGGCCGATCCAGAGGCACGCCCAGGCACCCGCGCAGGCCGCCGGGCAGGCCGCCGGCGCAGGCGCCGGCCGCCGGGAGCCTTCAGGCCGGGCCGCGCGCTTGCGGCCGCCGCAGGCCGCCGGCCACAGGCACCGCGCCTGGCCGCAGCAGGCCCGCCGCCGCGCGCCGCCCCTGGACCCGCGTCCAGGCGCCCACCGCGCCCATGGCAGATGGCACCACACCGCCGGCCCGCGCGCCAGGGCTGATCCGAGCGCCGGGCGCCGGGAGGTCCCGCCGCCGCCATCCCAGGGGCTAGCCGGACTTCCGGCGGCGGCTTGGGGGCGCGGACGCCGCCCGGGTCGCCCGACGCGGGGGCGACACGGGGCCCTTCCGTGTTAAACTGTTCGCAATGGACCCGCTCAAGACAATCAATTCCCTATATGTATACTGCTAAAATGCTAAAATGATCTTCACTGTCTCACTGATATATACGTGCAGGTTTAACAGTGACGTTTCCCTGAAACATATATCCATCGCCACCGACAGGACGGTGAATGAAACGAGGGGTGAGTTACATGCGAATATCTCACACCGGCTTTTAACTTTGGTTGCCCGTGTGGAAGCTTCACAAAAAAGAGCGAGAAAGTTCCAAGGCATCCTGCCTATTAGCTAGCACAAGAGAAAAAAAAAGGATGGAAAAGAGGAGCATGGGGTCTATGTACGTTCTACATATCTTTCATTTCTAAGGACAGGAAAATAAAGGGGGACAAAAATGGCAATTTGGCTGTATCTTTCTGAAGTTTGGCATATGCAGTTAAAGTGGATGACGAAAGATGGATGGAGATAGATGAGAGATGCTGCTCATCACGTATTGTGGTAAGTTGAGTATATATGCGCTGGCTGAAATTTCATTCGTACGGCCCCAATGGAAATGGAATATTGATGCGCATAAACTGAAGACTGAACATCTGAAGAAAACAAGAAACTGAATAATGTATTGCGAGTTTACTCCCCGTTTCTATAAGGACTCGAAAGCTCCAACAAATGTACTGCACGACGACTCATGGTATAGTCACGTTTTCCGACTGTGGTTTACAGCGCTCCATCTGTTAATTCCATGCTAAACCTTATATCACACCTAACAGAAAAGGCGAAAAAAAATAGGGTGCTAATTGCCCAACTTTCTGGGCAGAAGGTTCTTGTTGAGATGTATAATGTATTGTCGTTGGGGTACTTGAATTGGTATCCTGTTCCATTATTTTCTGGTAAGGTGGCAATCGAGTTGAAGATCCTGTACAAATTTGGATCGGTGGCAGCAGCTGCGTATCATCATGGGGTCGATTGGGAGGGTTTCCAGTTTTGGTGGCATGATGCTGCAGTAATTGAGCTCGTGCCCATCGAGCTGGCCATGTTTACTTGTCTCTGCACATGCGTCGTATGCATACCTGCTGCATTTCGTTTACACGCTCAGATGAGACGAGCGCTATGCTTGCTAATGCATCTGTGTGCCTCAATTAATCACTAGTTAATTCCACCAATTAGCACGCTACGGAGCAGCGTCAGTGGCAGCAAATAATAATGCGACAGAGGCTATACTCTTTTTCTGACAAGGGAACGAAACCACTGGAAAGAAGAGGAATAAGAATCTGTCGGGCAAGTTGAACCGTGTCTGTGGCTGCTGGGCCTGTTCGATTCAATCACGCTGGACTGGACTGTCAGATGCAGTCATGCAGATCATGCTAGCTCTACTGATACTCCAATCCATTTTAGTACTCCGATCCATAGATGATAGATCGGCCAGGCAGCACGAGGCAGCTTGCTGGGTAGTTCGACGATCTACAGAGCCCAGTCAACGAAGAACAGTGACCCGGTCGTGCCTGGGCATGCGTTTGCACTGCAATGCCTTGTATATACGCATCGTTGTAATATTTGATTACTCTTCTTAATCCACTGATGTTGACCGGAGGAAGAAGAACTCCGGCAATTATACTGCTTATTACTGACAAATGGGTTAAGCAGCAGCAGCAGAGTTAGAGTCACATTTCCTTGCAGTAATCAGCTGGAGATTAGGGCCTGTAGCCGCCGACAATTAATATAATCCCAAGGCTGTCGATCTTTTGAGTGAAATTCCATCAAAGGGTGTTTAGTCATCGATCAGGTCCCTTTTGCGCATGAAAAAGTTACTATGGTCACTGTCGAGCTTAGCTTTTGTGATCTTTTTCTACTGCACTCGCCACTGGAGAGGAAGACTAGCCAGGAAGAGAGAGGAGGCGTCCGGGAATGGGGCACCATCAGAGGATCTGAAGCAACGACGAAAATGCAGGTGGATGTGGATGGATTTTAGATCCGCATTGCTGCCTGCAAACTGTAAAGGGGCCATGGAAAGAAAGCAAAGCTTGCCCCCATCACCTTTCGCTTTTGTTTCTTTGTGGCATGCCTCATCTACCACTAATAAGCCTACTAATTTACTACTCCTACAATACTACTCGTAGCTGACAGACAGGTTTGCCCTAATAGCTACTCCTAATCTGCATCGACACCGAGAAAGCTTAGGTTAGCTAGCCCGCTAACGATCGAAACCGCAGGCAGTTCAGTTCAGTTCAAGCTGTGCCAAGCAGAAGTGGTAGATAGATGATCCAAATGCTCATCACAAAATCCAAAAGAATCCCAACTATCCAACAAAGACACACTGTCTTTGAACCTCATCAGTAGCAACAAAAAAGAAACTTTTATGGAATCTGCCTGCCATCCAATTGGTGAGGATGGGAATTGTGATCCAAGTGATTTATACTCCCTCCGTCCCACAATAACAGGCCGTTTTGAAAAATATCAGATAAATTAGTAGTCATGACAAATGATCATGTTATCCCTCATTAGAGTTACAAAAGTAGCATTAACTAGCTATTTGATTGGCTCTATGCGTTTCTCTATGCACTTTTACGTTTCTCTATACACTTTTGTATTAATGTGTGCATCTCTAAAAGCTAAATGAACATTCTTTGTGAGACAAAATTTGAATATTAAATAGCCTGTTATTGTGGGACGGTGGAGCATGTGACAGGTGCCGGCACCAGCACGGTGTGAAATGCGGAAGAGAGACCGCCACACCCACACCACACACACCAGGTGTGAACAGAGCCGGATGTGCTCTGCTAATCTGCTGTCCTGTAAAGAAACGGCCGAGGTGGCTCGTGCTCACGTGCGCTCCCTCCCCACCAAAAGGAAAGGAGAGGCAGGCAGATGGGCTTGTCATGGCCGCGATGTGGATGGCCCCACTGTCCAGTCGCCATCTTGGCCGGGCTTGCCTGGCCAGCCGCCAGCCTCACAAATCACAATGCCACTGTTATCAAAAAAAAAATCACAAAGGCACAATGGTGGTTTAGGTAAAAAGGATCACACTATTTTACGTTGATGACGTGGACGGGTTGTGCATCCACCTCAGTGTAGTAGTTTGGTTTTGAGACGTTCCTCAACTTTCTTTTCGACCTTTTATTTCACGGTACAGAGGATGGATAGCAACCGGATGATTTTTATTTTCTGACCTGGCAGTCAGCGATGTAAGGGTTGACCAGACGACCAGTCCTGCAGATACACACACGTGTTCAGACCTGTATGTACACAGTTACAGTATACGGAGTACATTGTTAATGGATCTATTTTACTCCATGGGTTATTGCTGCGAGGGCAAGAATAATAATGTAAATTCCTTATCCTGCATCATAGCACTGTAGTTGGATCAGAAGCATGGTCCATATCCGTTGGAGCCGTTGGTACTGCCAACTGTAGCCGCCATAAACCGGTGTAATGTAAATACGCAGTACACTTTCTGGAAAATGCTACGTACTGCTCCTATCCCCTGTAAGTGCACAGCATCTTGATTATACCTTTGCAATTTGCTCAACAGGTCAGGCTAACGTTTTGTACGAGTGGCCGGTGATGGCAGCAGCTACAGGGCCTTGTCAAACTCACCAACAACCAGTACTACCACTTGAACTTGGCCTTAAACAACAGGCCGGCGACTAGAAGAAAGTCAGAGACGCTTCCTCTTGGGTAGTACTGGTACTTGCGTAACTGCGTCGTGTACACTAATAATACATCCACAAGTAACAAAAATGGTTCGGTAATGCCCCGGATCAACAAGTTTTGTTCAGTTATTTTCTATGGTTGCACCGACCGTTGCTTCAGCTTGTACAATTTGGAATTTCCTTTTAGCCGGCCGGTGGTGACCGATGCACCATATTTACACACCTGCGTGTGGGCAAAATAATCAGGGCTAAGCTTGTACGCAACAGTTGAGCAGCCTTCTTCCCAATCCCCAGACTCGTGTCTATAGTATAATCTCTAATAAAGCTCAAAGCCAAGTATAAAAAAAAAGCTCAAAGCCACAGTACGTACGTGCACCGTCTCGCTAACACGAAATGGTTTGTGTGGATCAAAGGGGATGGTGAGTTGATTGATGGTGATTTGTCAGCCTGTCAGGATTATAAGCAGCTCGCTCGTTCGTCCATCACGCACTGCGCCCGTGCATTGACGACGTACAGCAAATTCGTTCGGACCCACCACGCAGTCTGAGGCAATCATGTGCCGCTACACTACACATGGGACTCCCCCGGTCCCTGGGGAGTTGCTTTGCTGGCCCCTGGCACGGCCTTAACAGGAGCAGAATCATTCATGGCGGCTGATCAGGAGACACCAACCATGCTTGTTGTGCAGAGTTTTAGCCGTGACAATGCTCCCATTGTCATTGTGCTCGTTGCATGTACGTATCGACCCAGCCTCATGCTATGTTCAGTTCCACAATGTTTATTCGGTATACATATCTAGATGGCAAAAATATCTGAATAATATCTATGGGATTAAATTAAATTTGTTTTTTTTCAGACACACTAGTTGTTATTCTGTGCAATACAACAAAGAATCCTTTGAGTGTACTCCTACGTGCTACTATTATGCCAACAACCGAACACGTGAGTTTTTTTTTTAAAAAAAAACAACAGAACACATTACACATACCTAGACGGCATAACATTTAATTTGAATAATGTCTATTAAAATCAAATCATTTTATGCTTTTCTGAAGGAATAATAGTTATTCTTTTTTTTGTGTGAATAATACTTGTTCTATTCAATGCAACAAAGACCGAAGGGTGTGTCACTATTACGCTGACAAAAAAACATGGAAAATGGTTTTAAACCTATTATGCCGATTCGTACCCCTACCCGACATCTGCCATCGCATTAAAAGTTGCTTATCCAACAGTAGTAAGCGATGAACATGGTGCATAACTACATTTGCCAAAGGAGAAAAAGAATGTGTGTATATGCATGGACCATGTTATATATATTAGATCCGCATTGCTGCCTGCAAACTGTAAAGGGGCCATGGAAAGAAAGCAAAGCTTGCCCCCATCACCTTTCGCTTTCTCTGTTGGTTTTTTTTTCAAGGGCTTGTAGCTGAAGACTTCTACTTTCTGGAGCTGAGCTGAACACATTTCTGAGGGAAGAAGGTTCAAGTCTAGAAGTTCAGTCTTGCGCCGATTTCTTTGGCAAAAGACATGCGCCGCCTTTCTAAAATAAAAATAAGAATTCAGAACGAAAAGGCAAAAGATTTTAGTGGTACAAATATCTGACTAATCTCTTCTCTAGAAATATAGCATTCCTCCTCGTTTTTTTTTCTGCGAGTAAGGAAATTTGCAGGAGCAAGCATGAGCTGACCAGCGACTCTGCTCTGTTCCCAACAGACGCTTATCCAATGACAGGAGGCAAATCATTAAGAAGGCAAACAAAGACCAGCGTAGACCTGCTACGACCTTTTCGTCGCCTCTGTCTCTCCTCACCCATCAGATTTGACCAAAATAAATGACAATGGCCTGTCAGAACTGCAGAGGGCTATCAGTGTGCGTAGATAATTTGCTGGATCAGTAGCATCATGATAGAGGATTAACGCGCTAATAATTGGTCACTACGATGCAGTAGTGATCAGAGTTTGATCCGGTAAAGAAAAGGGAGGGCTATCACATGCCTTTTCACCACGTGCATCTATCAACTGCCTCGCCTCAGCCAAAAAAAAGGGAAAAGAAAAATAAATTCTTATTCCGATCTCTTGTAAAGAAAAAAGAGAGGGAAAAGCAAAAAAGAAAAGAAAAGAAAAGCGCGGCAGGCGAAATGCGCAACGGAACGGTGAAAACGGCGGTTGCTGCAACCTACTAAACTACACCCAAATGGTGGGGAAGAGAGAGAAGGCCGAGGACAAGCAGGAGGCAAGAGGGGGGACGGAGGAGGAAGAGAGAGAAACCGCACAGGCACAGCCAGAGGCCGCAACGGGCACGAACCAGCGCGGCCTCCCAGGCGGAGGAGAGAGAGAGAACCCGACGAGCAACGGAACAAGAGGGCGCGCGCGGCGAGGAGGAGTCAGGCCGGCAGGACGCGACGGTTGCCAAGGAGAGGGGTGGACTTCGACGCCATGCTCGGCGTCTACGAGGGGTTCTGCAACCTCAAGCAGGTCGCTATTCTCTGCTCGCTTCTCTTTTGCTCTGCTCCTCGTCCTCGATTCCATTGTTGCTCGCGAGTGCCTTGCCAACATGACAAGTCTCCTCGCCCCTTTCATTTTTTATCTTGTTTTCTAGCCTTGCTTAATTTCTTATGCTCCCCTTTTGTGCTGACTTGCAAAGATTTGTTTTTTTCCCCCGAAGTTCGCTTGAAGCAATTCCTCCGGATTTTATATCAAAAATTGCAAACTTATGCTTGGCTATTGGATTCTCCACGCATGCCTATGATTTGTGCACAATCCGATTTGTGTTCACACCTTGCAGTCTAACGTCATGTCTTTTTACGGTTATCATGCAAAGATGCAGTTTTTCACTTCATTTATGGCCTCCCTTTTATGACCTACGGAGTACTACGTAGTACAAATCTTTTGCCCCATTCCTCCGTGTCTTTGCAGTAGTTATTACGACTATAATTTTTGCGTGCTAACCTATCCTGGTGATCTGTTGCGTGAGTAGATCAATCTGAAGGTTAAGATTTGCAAGGACTCGTCGGTTCGCAAGGCGCTAGTTCGTGAGGCCAAGCTGTTTGGGGCCTCCAAGCTTGTCCTAGGCCTCGCTAAGAGGAGGCGTGCAATTTCGTAAGTGCCGTCAGCATCGGATGCTCAGTGCTTTCCACAATGGAAGATCTAAGCTTTTTAGGCTCTAGGATTTCCTCCACTATTGTAACCAGTGCTTTCTGTTCGTCAGGTCCTTGCATTCAGTTGCAAAGTATTGCGCAAAGAAGCTACCTGCAAGTTGTGCGGTCTTTGCCGTGAACAATGGCAAGATTGAGTTCGCGAGAGAATCGAATGTTCACTCAGGCAAGGTCTCAGCTGAAGTTTCTCCATGTGGTGAAGATGAGATGTATTGTGTAGTGCCGTTCCAAGCCCGTCAGGCTAAAGGGGACACGGTATCTTTAGATGAACCTAAAGAAGGTGGTGAGGGTGACACCACGCAAGATGCTGGTACAAAGGGCAATAAGCCAGAGGACACCATCACGGAAGAACAGCCTGTTTCATGCGTGGACCCTGAGGTTTCGTCAAGGGATCATGTTCAGATTTATACAGACCCTTCTGTCAAGGCTGAAGAAGAGTCAACAGCTGAACAGAAAGATGGGACTGCCGAGCTTCCTGGCCAGGGTGCCAGCGTGTTGTACTGTGTGCTTCCGGCAAGGAGTTCTGATTCAGTCCCAAGTACGTCAAGTAGGCATGACCATGATTCAATTGATCTGCCAGCTGAAGGGGCTGGGGAGCTATACTGCGTATTACCCCCAAGAAACGGCCATTCAGGCAGGAGTATTGGTAGTTCGAGCCGTTCAACTGCGAGTCAGAAATATGATAAATCAGCCAATTTGACGCCAGAAGGAGACGGTGATCTGTACTGCCGGCTGCCAAGGAATCGACGTTCAGGTAGGAGTTCTGGGGGATCCAAACGTTCTATTGGTATAAAAGGTGTGATTAGGCGCAGCAGTAGTTTCTCCAGTGATATTCATTTGAACTCGGAGACATCACCTAGCAAGAGGGATGGTTCGGTTAGCATGGCTGCTACTGAACGGTCTTCTTCTACTATATCTACAGAAGCTGAGGATTCACCAAATTACACTGCACGAAATGCTGAAACTCCTTCAAGTTCTCCAATGTCACTGAGAAGGATGATAGAAGGAAGATCTGACCGCTGCCACCTCCGTAGGAGAATCTTCAGCCATCATAGAAGCTCATCTCTTGAATGGGGAAAAATCTCAATGGTTCAATGGGCAAGGAGGCTTCCGAGCCGTTACACTTCAGTCCACCCAGATAGCAAATTATTGAAATCGGATGCAAGTCCAAGGTTGAACTGTGATTCTGAAACTGAATCCCCTTCAGCTGAGTCAGAATCTATGTTTTCTTTTGCTTTCTATGATATAGCATGGCCTCCAAGTGAATTAGAATCCCTTCGAGAGAAGTATTCTTCAGTATGCAGGTTGTTTAGTTATGAAGAACTCAAACTTGCAACGGACAACTACTCATCTGGTAATTGCCTCTGAGAGAGGTACTACTTTGGTATGCAGTTTTCTTTTGACTAAATGAATAACTTATTTTTCTTTTATGGTGATGCAGATATGTTAATTGGGAAGGGTGGAACCAGCCAAGTTTACAAGGCACAGCTATATGATGGAACATATTCTGCCGTAAAGATTCTGAAACCCTCGGTTGATGCAATACATGAGTTTATTACGGAGATTGAGATTGTAACCAGCTTGCAACATGAAAACATTGTTGCGCTAAGGGGATTCAGCTTTGAGAACTATAATCTTGTGTTGGTATACGATCACATGCCCCAAGGAAGCTTGGACAAAGCTCTTCATGGTGAGTGGCAATATATAATACACCATCTCTTCAGTCCCTAACTATCCTGCTGCTGGTTACTGACTTAGTGCTATTGCTCTTCAGTCAATAATGATGACAAGAATTTTCTTATCTGGGAGAGGAGAAATAAGATAGCAATCGATATTGCAAGAGCACTGGAATTTCTCCATCTTGGCGGTGTGACCCAATCTGTGATTCATGGAGATGTTAAGTCTTCAAATGTCCTCCTTTCAGAGGATTTTGGGGCACGGGTAAATATTCAGATTAATTTTTACAAACACCTAGAGCTATGTCAGACATTATTCATGTTTCCCCCAATCTTAAATCTATAAAGTAATTATTTTTTTAATTAAGGACAAAATGTAAGACATGTGGGTAAATAAATTAGCTTGATACGTAAGCAGTGATGCATTGCAACAACCATTGGTAACAAACTTGTCAATGTTGATTTTGGTTGTGACATCATTGCCTTTTTGGAAATTTCAGCTGTGCGATTTTGGGTTAGCAAAGCAAGTGTCAGCTTCGACTCCCCACCTAACATGCACTGACATCACTGGAACTTTCGGGTATGTACCGTCTCTGGGATATGGTTAGCTGTTTTAATTAAGCATGAAATCTGAAGTGGTTATGAAATACACTTCTACAGGTACTTGGCTCCTGAATATTTTTCGTATGGGAAGGTCAATGAGAAGATTGATGTCTATGCCTTTGGAGTTGTACTGCTAGAGATTATTTCAGGAAGGAAACCCATTACACCAGGAAACGCAAAGGGCCAGGAAAGCCTGGTTGGTTGGGTAAGTAGTTTACAACTCTATTGTTTTATACAAGCTGGCTTGATCACTATTGTAGCCACGTGTTTGCTCGTTCATGCTGATGAGATCGATCTAGAATCGGCGCATTTAATCACTGCTGCACATGAAATCTTTCTATTTTGTAATCTCCATTCATGTTAACAGGCAAAGCCTTTACTGTCAAGTGGAGAAATTAAACAATTGGTTGATCCATTATTGGGAAACGATTATGATTGTGACGAAATGGAGAGGCTGACGCTTGCCGCTTCGCTGTGCACAAGGACTTCTTCTCATTCTCGACCAGAAATGTCACTGGTAAGAACATGAGTTACATGGAAGGAACACTTGCTATTTCATTAGAAGCAACATTGCTCTTTGCAGAAGTCTCTGATTCCAACATACTTATTTTGCAACCCAGGTCCTGAAATTGCTCCAAGGGGATGACGAAACAATCTCTTGGGCAAGGTCGCAGGTCACAGCTAGCTTCGACGGTTCAGATGAGGAGACTCTGACTCCTGAGGCGAACATGCAGTCGCATCTGAACCTCGCCCTGCTCGGAGTGGAGGAGGACGACACGCTCTCGCACTGCAGCAGCACCGTGGACACCTCGGCAGACGGCTACTGGAGCAGATCGTCGAGCTTTGATTAGCACCTGAATGGCCGATGCGAATGATCTGAGGGTTGTGTGTATGTACAGATTTCATGTGTTTGGTGGTGATTGGTAAGATGATGGCATTCAGGCAGAGGGGGAATGGTGGCCTGCTTTTTAGTTGGCAGATGCGACATCGTTGCTAATGTAGTTAGAAGTTGATTTTGTCTCGTTCATGGTGATGAGATCGATCTAGAATTGGCGCTTAATCACTGCTGCACATGAGATCTTTCTATTTTCTAATCTCCATTCATGTTAACAGGCAAAGCCTTTACTGTCAAGTGGAGAAATTAAACAATTGGTTGATCCATTATTGGGAAACGATTATGATTGTGACGAAATGGAGAGGCTGACGCTTGCTGCTTCCCTGTGCACAAGGACCTCTTCTCATTCTCGACCAGAAATGTCACTGGTAAGAATACGAGTTACATGGGAAAAAAACACTCGCTATTTCATCAGTATCAACATGGCTCGTTGCAGAAGTCTCTGATTTCAACTTATTTACTCTGCAACCCAGGTCCTGAAACTGCTCCAAGGGGATGACGAAACAATCTCTTGGGCAAGGTCGCAGATCACAGCTAGCTTCGACGGTTCAGATGAGGAGACTCTGACTCCTGAGGCGAACATGCAGTCGCATCTGAACCTCGCGCTGCACGGAGTGGAGGAGGACGACACGCTCTCGCACTGCAGCAGCACCGTGGACACCTCGGCAGACGGCTACTGGAGCCGTTCGTCAAGCTTTGACTAGAACCTGAATCTCCCATGCGAATGATCCGAGGGTTGTGTGTATGTACAGATTTCATGTGTTTGGTGGTGATTGGTAAGATGATGGCATTCAGGCAGAGGGGGAATGGTGGCCTGCTTTTTAGTTGGCAGATGCGACATCGTTGCTAATGTAGTTAGAAGTTGATTTTGTTGTAGATCTAACCCTTCTGGTCCTGTCCCTACAATGCAATTCATATTGTGTTATCAGTGGTTTCATGGTCCAAGTTGCATTTGTTGTTGCCTCAGCTTCTCTGAACTACTTTGGCTGATGAAAAGATGTGAAAGCTTGCCAGATCAACTGATTAATTATCTGATTGGAAATGTGGATCTCTCTCAAATAATGAAGGAAGATGGAGATTTGATTGCGCTATGGTACTAGTAGTCCAGCTGCCCAGCTGAGGGGGTAAGGTTTGGGATGTTATGGAACGGAGATACTTGTCTGGCTGTTGCAAGATGACAGACAATGATCCAATGTGAGGTGACCCGTATGTACGTACCCCCACCCAGCAAGGGAACATGGATGGGGTGTACTCCGTAGGGTACGGGCCCACCGCTGCAGTATATGGAATCTGGACGGCGGATAGGGCACCAGATCCACGTCTCGAGTGAGTCTCGACCCAACCAACAACGGACACAGCGGAGGCAGAAGAGACGAGACGACGGCCCGCGTAGGACAAAACCGCAGCCCAATGAGCACTGACAACCAAACAAGCAGCGGGCTCGCAGTTTCCTGCGTCACTGTGTTTTTTCGGAGGAGGCGTGCGGCCCAGCCCAAAACTCTAATCCCAATCCGTGTCTAAACGGGCTGCCGAGTTTGGAACGTCCACCGCATCATATCATCGCCCTGTTCGTTTGGATTGTTTCCAGCGAGCCAACAGTGTTTTTCTCTCAGCGAAAACCAGCGCCAGCCACCAACCAGCCAGTCAGCACTGTTTTTCTTTCAGCAAAAACCAGCGCCAGCCACCGGCCACCAGCCAAACGAACAGGGCGCATAGGGGAAAAACACCCTCGATTCGCCGCCGCTTGCTTGCGCTCTCCGGCTTCCCACAATCCCGCGAAGCTTAAACCCTAGCGCCGCCCCCCGCCGCAGGAATCGAACTGATCGATGTCGGCGGCTATTTCCGATTCTCGGGTGGATGACCCCATCCCCGTGAAAAGCGACGCAGGGTTGAAGACGGCGGTGGGGCAAGAGGTGGTGCCCGTCGTGGATTCTCGGAAGGCGTTTTTGATCAATCTCGCGCTGGTGAGGCTACTTCTCCTCCCTCTAGATCCATCCAATTCTTCAATTATTCTCCATTCACAGAAAAGAATATTACTCGAAGAATTCATGATCATTGTTTACTTTCTAAATGTTGTTAACTAACTAGTCTTTTGTTGACCATGCTGGTGTTAACTAAACTATCCCCAATTCCCTTCAGTCTAACTAGTTGGTTCTTGTAAATTGATAAATAACAGAATCCACTCTTCATTGCCCTCAAGAAAAGAAAAGTGCAAATGGTTTAGGCACAATAAAGATCTTTGTCCCCTATCCAAAGTTTGAGAAGACAGTGCCAATATAAAGCCTGTTCTAGTAGCGACACACAAATAATTTCAGCATTTTTTGTTTTTAAAGCCTGTACGTACTATTTTTTTGTCCCCTATAAATAACATTATCTCTGCACCTTATTCAGATATCTTTGTCCCCTATAATTTCGGCATTTTTTGTTTCTATTTGCTGATGGTTTTAATGAAACATTGCTGATAGTAACCTTGCTGTGTTTCCATTTACCGATGAAGGTTTTTGAGTTGACTCTGTACTACAAATGTAGAATATCCTTGTCTTGTTCGTTAACCTTTTAATTCCATCCGATTGAGAAATGATGGTGTTCCTGCTTGTTGCTACTTGACTCTTTTTTACTATTGAACCCTATTTCTCTCTCTTTTTTATTGCAGGATGTTTTCTTTGTGGTCTACTTGATGTTTTACATCGGCACCATGGCGGTGATGATTATAGTTTCCAACAACTGGTGGGATCTATGGCCGGGTGTATTTATCATATCGCCTCTCTGCATAGGGATGCTCTGCTTGACGCCCAGAATGAAAGAGGTGTATATTATGCTCTATGCCACGAAGAGGGCACCAAGAGATGATGATTGTTTCAGTAAACTGCCGGCATCTGAGAAATAAGCCTATGAGCGTGTGAATAAGGGGCACAGTTAGCATTGTCCGTCGAAAAAGAAGCCCTTACTTCCTCCATTGCTCTCTCCAGTTTCATGGGCTGCGTCAGTGTTTCCTGGACCGGGCAGCCCAGTTCGCATGCAGTTGGATCTGTTCGTTCGTTCACTGTCTCGCTACCCAAATCTACTCCCTCTGTCCCGTGAAGAATGCAATCCTCATTTTTCGAGAAGTCAAATCATTTCATCTTTGACCAAGTTTATACAAAATAGTACTAATATTTATGTTTTCAAATCGATTTAATATAAAAATATAATCTATGATTAATCTAATGATACTTATTTTGCATCATAAATGTTAGTAACTTTTTGTATAAATTCAGTCAAACTTGAAATGGTTTGACTTCTCAAAAAGTGAGGATTGCATTCTTTGCGGGACGGAGGGAGTACCACCACGTGATCTCGTGAACCTATCATACTGCGAATCCTTTCGCATGTTCTTCTCGTCGATCCTCATCCTAGCGAATCAGTTTGTTTGACACAAAGCTCCAATCATTCGGAGATTTGGCGGATTCATAAATCTAAAAAAATCAACTCCGGCAAACCTGTTGAAGACTTGAAGCTACTATACCAACTACGGTTGCCGTCTTGCAGAGTCTGTGATGGCTGCCAAGCGACATATGTTTTTTTTTTATAAGAACCAAGCGACACTTGGAGCACACGACAACAACCACGGCAGCTCCAGTGGACCCACCCCACAGCTTCGTCCTGGCTGGCTGCCCTAATCCGCAGACTGACAGTTTTGTATTCATCTGCCCATACTAAAACTTTGCAGTTTAGCCCCTGCATCGCCAGCACATTGCCACATACACCCCCAGAAAACCTGCTGGTCCTCGTGCACTCAGCACTCATGCCACTGTGTTAATAGGCGTCTGACTGCACGCCTGCTCACACGCGGTGATGCTTGGGGTATGGACGTGCACGTCGGCCGTCCGGAATCCAAAGTTAATTAGCGTGTGTGGGCGGTGTCCACGTCGGCTGCCGCTGTCCCCTGTTTTTTTTGGAATTTTGTGGTTTTCTGCGTGCTTGGGGCCGCCCAAACATGCGCACACAAGTGCTCGCCAGTAGCTTTCGTGGACGTGGTTTTCGTTTTCGGCTGGTTTTTATTGAGCTGTAAACACTACTCGTGCATTTTAGATTGATTACGAATTTCTCGTTTGGCATCAATAATTGAAGAACGTAGGGACCAATTTGCTAATTAGTGTACTCACTCTCTACAGCTACATATACATACAGCTCATGTCGATCATGTCCGTCGCCTTACTAGTAGTTTAGCTTTGGCTCCACTTCAGAGTTCACCAGAGACTTATTAGCAGAGCAGAGGAGAGGAACGAGCAGAGCAAGAAGAGAGAAACAGAGCTCGCTAACTGGTGATGGCGGCGGTGGACGAGTCGTTCAAGAGGCCAGGCTCCATCCCCTTCAAGTGGGAGGTGCAGCCGGGCATCCCCAAGCAGGAGGCGCCGACGCCAGCAGCAGCAGCCGGTGACGACAGAGCGGTCGCGGCGGCGCCGGGGCTCCCTCCGACGACTCCGAGGCTGGCGCTCCCTCCCGCCGCCCGCGTCAGCGCGCTCGCCTCACCCGCGTCGTCGTCGTGCCGACGGAGCTCATCTGCCTCGGTGTGCTCGGCGCCGCTCTCGCCGCCGCCAACGTCGTCGTCGCAGTCGCACCACCGGCGGTCCATGTCCGCGCGCTTCGCAACGTCGCTGGTGCTGCCCTTCACGCGGCGGCCGCGCCGTGGACGGGTTGCTAAGGACGACGCCGACTTCTGCCTCCTCTACACCGAGAAGATCGCGTGATAAACTTCTGTACAAAAATCGCATGCTTACATCCATGTTCGTCTCGAAATCTCGAATATGTATGTATACATATGCAGCTTATACGAATGATGAATTATGAACAATCGATGGAACTGGTTGGTGGTGTATCGTCGTGATCCTCTTGTTGATTGAAATCATCATGAATTCATCATATGGATGAGAACCGAAAGATCGAAATAAATGCTTCGTTTTCAAGCCGCGTGGAGTACAGCACAGCACATTTAGTAATTGGCCGCCGGCTGTCGCTGACCTTGTTGTGGACTGGAAAGGATAGGATGGCGTCCGTGTTCACAACCGCGAACGCGTCGCCCACCAGCTCAGCTAGCTGTTTGAAGAGCTCGCCCGGCATCTTCGTGGGCGAGGTGCACGCGTCACTAGCTGCCACGTGCTGCCGCCTAGTACGCGTAGCACTCACCGTGCACTGTGCCACCGCCCACGCGGCTTGGGGCCTTGGGCTACGCGCATTCCTCATTGACCCGGCCCAGTGCCAACGGCCCGGCCCTCTCGCTATCGGGTGTACGCTGGGCCAGCCCTAACACTTGGCTGATTACATGTCGGCTTAGCTTTTTTTTTTGAGACAAATGTCGGCTTAGCTATATTGCGGGGAAATCTTCACTGACGCCGGTGGGCAACGTCAGTGTGGCCTCTCTCGCTGTATGGGTGTACGCTGGGCCGGCCCAAATATACCCTTACAGACTAGGCC
>OAMR01000570.1:9607-40030 GCA_900205405.1 Echinochloa crus-galli
TGCAAGCACTGGCCAAAATAGTAGAGGACGAGAACTTTAGAATTCCGCCATCATCAGAAGTGGGCTTCGCTATTTTGCTATCCTGCAATTTGGTTTCACCCATTTTCCATTACGAAATGTGACGCACCACTATAATGCTTTTTCAATATTTTTCAACTCTTTTTATGTTTTTTCTTGATTTAAACATATGACTTGACCATTATGCCCTTGGGGCATCACGTCCCCGGATCCATCATGTTCCCTTCTCTTGTTCTCGCGATGGAGTTGCAAGCCGGTGCCCCTTCCTGCCACCGCTGCCGCCCACACTCCTTGTCGCTCTTCCTGGCCACCACCACCAAAGACCGCCGCGTGTCCTTCCTGCCCTCCACCACCCCCCAGATCCCCACGCGCCATTCCTGCCCATCGTCGGCCAAGCTCTCCGCGTGCCGCATCCAGGTCACCGCCGCCGCTCTTCCTGCCCATCGCCGCCCCCATTCTCGCGCGCCCTTCCTGCCCGTCGCCGCCCAAGCTCTTCGCGTGTCCCATCCAGGCCACCGCCGTCGTGTGCTATTGTTTCTCCAGAAAGAGCGCTTCGTGTGGCCTGGACTTATGGATGATAAGCAAAGGGCAATGTGGGTAGTTCAATGGCCAAAATAAGTTTAGATAGCTCAAATGAGTAAGAAAATGTTGCAAAGGAATTTTAGCGATGCGACATGGTTTCATAATGGTAAATGGGCGAAACCAAATTGCGGGATGGCAAATCGGCAAAGCCCGCTTCTGATAATGACAGAATTCCAAATTTCTCATATAGTAGGTAACAACACACTCTTTTCTCATTTAGTGATGGTCACGCCTGCTCATTTTGCTCATGTCGACTTATATAGACGATTGTTGTCTAACCGTTGTACATGCCCTAAGGTTTATTTTCTGGGCTCTAAATTTACTTGGTGTTCACTTCAATTATGTTTGCATACATATTGCATGCAATGAAACTTGTACGTGCCCTTGGAGCATATATTGACGTCTTCAGGGGAAGGAAGAGAGCATAAAAGATTTGTGATGTTGTATGATCATCTTTCACAGTGTAGTGGTGATATTTGACCTTCTTGGCAACGCGTACGGATGCTTGTAGTGAAAAATGGATAAAATCATTCTTATACAAGTACGCCACCACACATATCCTAACCAGTGTTATTGGAGTCAGCTGACCCCAACAAAATTCCATAATCCCTTATGTAGGCTTGACCTCATCATTTAGTAGAGCTGACTCGGGCGGCATATTTTGGGCTAGCTTCGCCCCTGCCACACAATAATCCTACCGAGCATTCCACACACCAAGCTGGAGCAAGACTGCTGAGAAACATCTATTTGTAGTTCCCATGACCCACTAGATATTTATCATAAATCTCTACCTAATACTAATAAAGTAAGGATTGATTCAACGGTATGTTATAATTTGTAAAACCTCCTTAATATTTCTACGTATTTTGTGACTAGCAGATGCACGTGCCTACGCACATGTTAAAATAAAATAATGAGAGAACCATTTAGTAAGCATATGGTTTAGTCTAAGTATAAATCATCTGTCAGTATAATGACAATCAGATTAAACAAAAGGTAAAAAACACATGCATGTTCACAAAAGGTATAAACAAATATGGAGTCCAGAATTCTAGATAAATTATATTATTGTCACATAATTAAACTTTTAGACAAATCTCCAAATGTAGAGGTACGTGTCTTTCTATGATATGTAGCAAACTTATAAATATATAATCTGAAAAAAGATGAAGATGTATTCATGTTCACTTGCCTGAGTATAGGGGGTTTATAGCCAGCATGCATATCGTTTCAGGAAAAACATGATGCTCATATATTGTCGAGGCCGCGAATTATACTTCCAAATTCAAAAAAAACTATCATAGCTTAAAATGCATCATCAAGAAATAAAAAAAACATATTACATAGTCATTTTGCTGAACAACATTAAATTTAGGGAAAAGTCCGGATTACACCCTCCAAATAGGACGATAGTTTTATTTTCAACCCTAAAGTACAAAACCAGACATCAAAGACCATCCAATTGTTGAAACCGGACATGTTTGGTCCCTCGAGTGGTTTCAAAGGTGGTTTTGTATTTTCTAAAAAATTATTTATTTTAATTTAATCAATATATTAGTAACTAATTCATTTTAAATCAGAATTTAATTAAAATCGATACCAAAATTTCAAAAGTTTTGTAAAAAAGTAACTTATCTGCTAGTGCTCTAATTGGAGTTATTCCTATCATATATATGTATATATCATAGTTTTTTGTTGCTTTTAGTTATTCATGTTTTTCTTTTAAATTGTTATTTTTTAATTATATTGGATGAGGTCGAGTAACTCCAAATGGAGCACTAATAGATAAGTACATTTTTAGAAATTTTTTGGTATAATTTTCATATTTTATGATTTAAAATACATTAATTGTGATTTTATATTAAATCAGATTTTTTTATTCTTTTATAAAATAGAAAACCACCTTAAAACCACTCAAAGGGCCAAATCTGTCCGGTTTTAATAGTTGAATGGCCTTTCCTATCCGGTTTTGTATATAAAGATTGAAAATTGGACTATCATACTAGTTCCAGGGTGTAAACCGGACTTTTCCCTTAAATTTAGTAACTTAGCTTATGCTACCAATGTCACGCAAGCTCATGTATTACTCATGGTGCACCAGAAGCAAATTTCCATTTTATCGTTTCTGTTGGCGTTTGAGCAGTGACTCCAAGAGAAGAACAGAAAATTTGATCGCGCCCAATATCTGTTTTCTTTTAAATATAAAGATAAGCAGAGTGATTTGAAGCCAGATACTGCTGCTCATCATCGCCCTCCCTTGCATGCAAATGAAAGGAGTTGTTCCATTCTGGACTCTGAGCTGCATTATGCTAGGTCGTCATTTCAGATAAGGTAGACATTTAAACTGCAGATAGCCTCCAAGACTGTATAACTGTATTATGTTCATACCGATCTGATTACCAACTTGGAATCATTGGTAATTCAGAGGTTATCTGATAAAAAAAGAAAACACGACGAAGAGACCGCAAAACACCCAAAACTGGACGGGATGATCACTTCAAAAACACGTTGCCAGCATTCGAAATATTTGGCAGGAGAACCCAAGCTATGATGATATTTATGCCGTAACCATATTATCTATACATTAACAGCTGCTTCTAACTCATATATATGCAAGATCATCTATTCCGATAGATAAAAATCCGGTGATTCTCCTGGTCACATCTAGATGTGTATAAGAGACAGCACATATATATATATATATGCAACGGATCGGAGAACCAGCAGAGAAGAACTGGATGTTTCTATATGAAGCAGGATTGCGTCTTCCACCTATTTTGATTGATCATGCGAAAAAGTAGAGCTGTTCGTTAATTGCTACTACAGCTCGAGAATCTCCCGCGGCTGCCATTTCTGGAAATCTAGAGCGAAGGGGCTGCAACGGCTAGAATCCACGCGCTTAGTTGAGCCCAAGGATAAAGCAGAGGGAGCGGAGAGGCCGCATTTCAACCTCAAATAGTCCCCAGCCGCCTCGCCGGGGAGTCCCCAAGCCCCGCCGCCGTGCCTTCGTCCTTGGCCGCCGACTGGGAACGAGGCATCGCCCTCGCCGTCGGCCCGCCGCCGTGCGTCGTCGTCGCCTCACAGCTAGCACCACGAAGGTAAAAGAGATGGACCTGGCGATCTGGCTTCGTTTTGCGTCGTCGTAGTGGTTTGCATGGTAGGGTACGTACGTTTGCTAGACCTCGGTGGTCTTCTTTTTGCTCTAGTTTAGAAGTTAGCTAGTTTTTGGTTGCGTTCGTTTACTTGTTGTTTCCCATGTCCCGCCATATGGATGCATATATTGGGGCGTGGCAGGAGGGGTTCGTGTGCAGTGATGCAGTCAGCCTCGATCTCCAGTGCCAGAGTCCAAAAGTTGTTGGACAGGCCTGAGAATCTGTTGGAAAAACTTTGGTGAATATAGGTGATTATACTTTTGAGGACTGGCCGGCCATATGGACCCCCACACCCACCCAACCATCCATTCTACTGAATTGCACATGTGCCCTTAGTTCCCGTCCACATGTACTTCTACAACACCCAAGGCCAGTAGTGTGACATCCACCATTATCTCGATCTGCTCTCAACACCATATGCTAACTGCAGTGTGCAGTGTACGATGAATTAGGTATATGTGGTGTTTCTTTAGTGCAAAAAGAAGAGTTGGGCAATAATTTTGGCTTATCTGTAACGGGATGAGCTGAGTGTGTGTGTGTGTGCGTGTGTGTATTAGTACGAAGAGAAATTTTAAAATGTACGAATGCTTTGTCTTGTTTCAAAAAATGTATTAATGCTTTGTATGTGTTTTAGTATATCAAAATAATGTCATATGAAATATTACAGTTCTAGGAGTCGACTGGCCATTATATATCTGATTAACACAATTTTGTGTTCAGATGGCATCACAAAGTGCAACAAAGCAGCAGAAGAACAAAGTTGAATACGGAAATGTTATTCTAGCATTACCAGCACATTTTCCATCCTCGTCCAAGAAAAAGATGCCACGTGCTGTTGGGGAAAAAGGGGCAACAACAACCAGAAAAACTACTACAGGTTCGTATATACAGGGAAACTCTAGGGAAATTGAAATGTACGTAAAACTCTTATCCACAGTGCAGTAGTTTGTGATTTACAATATATTATTTCTCCCTCTTGTAGGTCAAAGAGAGAAACGTAAAGCTGCCCTTCCTAGTGATGGACCCACAGAAGGTCGTCATACTTGATTGTTCACCGTTAAACCAACAAATATAGCTTCCATTCCCTGGCCTACAAAAGATTGTTATTCACTACTTTTTTTCTCGTTTCTATAGGTCAAAGAAAGAAGTACCGTAAGGCTGCAACCAGGGATGCAGTCACCACAGGATATCCATCAGGTCATACTTGATCAGTTCACTGTTTTTGTCTATTCTACTGCCTTTTCTTTAAATGAATAGCTATAGTTTCCATCCTACTTAATAAAGATGTCATGAAATGTAAATAGATATACTTACATATGGTATTGATCCAATAATTAATCTACTACAGGGCAAAAAGATGTGCTGCTCGATGTTCCGGGTCCACATGACATGAAACAACAATCAGGTATAGTATTGACGTAATTAATTTCATAAGTTATCAAGTGCACCATTTAATGCAGGAATTCTGAAGATTTTCCATCGATTGGTGCTTCAAGATTTGCTACAAGACCATGTGACCTTAGGGTATCATGTCTGTTTACCAGCTGAGCGGAATCTATAGAAATGATAATGAATATAATGACTAGAGTCTCCAGTTTTTACTCAAAGGGATAATATAGATTAATATTAGATAATTTCTCTTGAAGGATAATCTAAGATGATCAGTGATTTTTAATTAAGTGCATCTTAGGGATCAACAAACCCCATCTACATTCAACAAATCTGGAGTTTTGTTCAACCAAACTGTAAATTTATGAGGGAGGGACTGAGTAATATTGTAACAACCCTAAAAGTACCCTTAGGATTTGTTGAGTGCAAAAATGTGAATTTAAAAATTTTTGGTGAATTGTTGTGCATGCAAACCAATATTTAAAATTAATTCTAATTGCCCCCCAAATTCTTAAGCAATTTAAATTTAAAAAATTAAAATCAATTTGAAGTGCTAAGGATGAAATAGTGTGATTTGGAGTTATTTGGATTTAATTGGATTTTTAGTTGGTTGGAATTCAAATTCTAGATTTGAATTCAAACTCTAACTATTTAAACTAATTTCCAAATCTTTCTAATTGTTCGTGGGCCAAATCTCCGAGCCAAGTCCGAGAAACCACCCTGATCTTTTCTTTCCGAGCCAACCCACCGAGCAGCCCAGCCGGCCTTTCGGCCCAGTTGCGGCCCAGCCTTCACCCCCACCGCGTCGCCTCCGCGTCGCGCTCTCTCCCACTGACAGGCGGGTCCCGCCTGTCATCTTTCTCTCCCTTCTCTCGTCATCTTCCCCGCGCGCCGCTCCTCTCTCTCTCCCGCGCGCGCGCCCGTGAGCCCCAACCACCGAGCCGGTCCCATCGCCCCCTATGCGGCCCGATGTGATGCGGACGCGTGTCCGAAGCCGCCCACCGCATCTATCTCACCGTCCGTGCCGCAAACCCTAGCGCCAATCTGAAGCGTCCCCTCGAAAGAGAGAATTTAATGTGATACAAATACCAGTCCCAGGATGCTGGTTCACATTATTACATCAGATAGTTCAGTACAACAACAACATTACGGGAGACGGTGGCATTGCAGGGCCACGACAAACAAAACTAACACTAAGCTCCAGATAAAAAGGTTGAAAACATAGAGGTCTTCATCAGAGTGGCAACGCAGGCTTCCAGCGGGTGGCCCTAACACACAGGCAAAGGTTGGGTGCAGAACGAACCCCACTAGACGACGTCCTCAGGCACAAAGTCCGGGTCTGCCTCTGCAACAGATTAAGCAAGGGTGAGTACAGACGTACTCAGCAAGCGCAACCACAACCACGGAGGGTATAACAGAAGTATGCACAGGGTAGTAACAAGGATGGCTTATGGTTTCTTTAGCAGCAAAGCAAATTTTAGTACACATGCAAAGGGGTTGGTTTTCGCAATGGGTTTTCACAAAAATTACTTTTAAAAGGAACACTTTTTCGTACAAGATTTGTTGCTACCAGATTTCCCATCTGTCGTAGCCACAGTCAAACGTTTCTCAGCTCAATCAAATACCAATATTTTCTTACACCAAAACAGGGGACTAGTGAAGTGACCAAGCCATAACTCGCCCAATGCCGTGGACACGGCTATCCGGATAGGTTTTAACTCTGCAGAGGTATACACAACCACAAGTAGGCTACCACAACATGAACACCTTAGTGCCAGTGCAACTCCTATCAAAGCCATTACCCACCATAGCTAAACTGACAAGTTACCACAGACACGACCAGGGGGTCAGCAACCTACCAACGAGGTTCTACCCAGGGGCATAACTCACATAGATCGTATCCCCGGCTCCATGGCCCTACTGTTGCTCACCAGCCCATAGGTTGTGTTTATAAAATCTAGGACAATATATGCATCAAAGGATGGGATTGCACTTGCCGTTCTCCCAACCCTCGGGGGATTCCTGCCCGGGGTCTTGGTCTCCAAGCTCCTGCTCGTAGCACTGCTCCTCCTCGTTCACAGCGGAGTCTACGGCACACACAATAAACACCCAATAAATAAAAGAGAAAGTTTTATTGAGCTCCGAAAGAAGAACGGAAAAAGAGAGCGGATGATGATGACACGATTATTTTTGAGTATGGACTGGTTGGATTTGACGAAAATATATTGGTGAATATTGTGGTGGAGTTTGGGGTCAAACGGGATTAATTTGGCGCATGAAATGACGAGTTTAGCGGGGTGTAGGGGCTGTTTATAAAGAATAAGGACCTTTCTGTAATTATGGAAAAGTCGAAGGGCCCCTGGCGAAAAAGACAGAGAGAGAGAGAATAGTGACTGTGGACCGCGGGTTAATTTGTTTAAAGCTTAGGGGGTCATGTGAAAATGTGCAAGAGAGAGGGGGCCTATGCATATTGGACCGCGGGTTGATTGCCATATTCAACAGGGGGTTATGGGCAAAATGGACGTCTCCTTCCTCCGAAACAGAGCAGAGAGGAGAGAGAGCGACGGCGGCCGACGGTGGTGGAATCGCCGGCGATTGGAGCGGCGGCGGTGGACGGGAACAGGGGGAAAAGAGAAGGGGAAGTATGGTGAGTCCACCCGTGTGCTTACCACAGCCGGAGGTGGGGAGTGGAGGGCTGCCCACGAGAGCACGAGGACGGCGGCGGCAATGGCAGTGGGGCGGCGGTGCTGCAGTGGCGAAAGGGGCGATTGCGGTGGTGGGTGAGTGCGAGGTGGTGAAGGAGGTGCGGACGGGCCTTTTTATAGGCGCGGAGGGGGTTCGAGGAGGCGGGCCGACGAGAGGGTAGGCGGCGGTCTGGCGGCCGGCGGATGGTGATGGTGGTCGGCGGCGGAATTAAGGCGGCCGGGGTCCGCGGCCGTGATTGGTACGGCGGCGTTGTGCTTGTCGTGTGGTGGCGTGCGCGATGTGATGCGACGGCGCGTAGGCGGTGGCGTGGGGGCAGAGCAGCGGTGCACGATGGTCGGCGCAGGAGCTGCGTACGGTGGTCGGAGCGGTGGGCCGGGGTGTGGCGTGACCGAGCAGCGCACTGTAGCGATGGGTGAGATGGTGGCGGGTCTGCGAGGCCGGGGCGGTGGCGCAGTGACGGGCGGAGGCGGTCGGCGCGTGGCGTCAGTGGCGGTCGGAGTGGCGGTGGTCGTGGTAGAGAACGGCACGGCTGTTTCGTACGGCGGTCGGCTGTCGCAGTGGCGGTGGTCGGCGCAGGCGGGGAAACGACGGCGGTGGGCCAGACGGAGGTGGGCGGCACGATAAGGCGGTGGCGCAGCGGGTGGCGTGGCGGGCGCGCGTGCACGCGGGGACGGTGGCGCGGAGCGGAGCGTGCTCGGCTCAGAGTGGTGGCGTGCGGGCGAGGGCAGCGGTGGAGCGAGAGGGTCGGCGGTGATGGCGTGACTGCGGGGTTGTGGGGTCGGAGCGCCGCCGCGCATGGACCGCCGACTCCAGGCCGAACCAGGGAGCGAGAGGAGGAGCACGAGCTTCGCCGAGCCACGACGAGTCTACCCCGAGCTACAGCGTACGTCTACGTGACCCGAGGTGAGCCGTCGTCGTTGACCCCTTTCTTCTCTGTCTCCGGCAATTTCCGCCGCCGCCGCCGCTTGCTAGCCCCCTGGGACCAGACCTTCGAGTCGTGGCCGTCATCTTGTGCAGGAACCCGTCGCCGTTGTCGCACCCGCAACCCGTCGTCGCCTTTTGCCCACAGCCAAGGCCGCCGCGGCCGAGCTCCGCTCGCCACGCGCGAACGCCGAGGCCATGCGCGGCCATGGGCGACCACGAGCCCGCGCATGAGCACCTAGCTGCGTCCCAGCAGTCGCTGGAGCCGCACGCGCGCAAGCCTAACCCAAATTGTGCGCCGTCGCACGCGAAAACCGAGCCGCCGTCAATGCTCGCCGGCGTCCACGGCCGTGCCGCCGCTGCTTGCGTCGGAGGCCCTCCTAGCCGCCCAATCACCCACCTTTTTCTCGCCGTTCGTGTTCGCCGAACCCAAGCCGAGCCTCTCCGACCGATCTTGACCCAAGCCGAGCCCGTTTCCGGCGAGTTCGCCGTCGACTGACGCCGCCGGCGTGCTCCAGTGCGCGTCGCGCGCGCGTTCGTGTCGCGCCGTGGCGTGGCCACATGCTGGACTACACCAAGTCGACACACGAGCACCGCAGACGATCCCGAGTCGGCCAGACCTGATCCCGTGCACCCGGCTCACGTGGACCGCACTCACGGTTCACGGTGGACTTGGTCCACCAGAGCGGAACCAGCAGCGCCCCTTCGTGGGCCTAAAGTTGAACTTTAAGTCTGTTTCACACCCCTAAACTTTCTTGGCCCGTTTACCTTTCAGCCCAGTTCCAGCCCAGCCAGCGTTTAATCTTTTTCTTTTTCTTTTAACCACGCTGACGAATGGGGCCCACTTGTCATACTCTGCGAGCCACTGACACATGGGACCCACTGACCAGAGTTGACCCCGTTGACCGTTCACCGTTGACCGGTCAACGCTGACGTCAGCAGGGCCAATGCTGACGCGTCAGCAGGGCGTCATCCTAGGCGGACCCCACTGCTGACGTCAGCATGACATCATGCTGACGTCAGCAGGCTAATTTCTGTCTGTTTTCTTTTTCGGAAATTATTTAATATTTTTAGAAAATGATTTAAACTTGTAAAATTAATAATAAATCAACCGTAGCTCAGAAAAATATGAAACCAGTTTCTATATTTTTCTAAAATCATGACCTACTTGTTAGTGTAGAGTTTGGTGTTCTTTGGGTCTTCTTTCATCACTGACTTAGTGTTTACTTTGCTAGTAGTCGCGTCTTATTTTATTTTCCGCAACCCTAGGAGCTTCGGAGAGTCTGGAGGAGCCGGACCACTTCGACAACTGCTTTGACGAGGACGAAGACCTTTGCCCAGGTTCACGCCCGACCATCTCTGAAATACCTATTAGGCATGCAACTAGTATGCTAGCGCTTTACTTTACTCGCATGATAAACCTGCACTGCCTTTGTTAATATCCTGTTACCTTGCTACCTACTACTCACTTTATGAGATATGCTATGCTATGCATGTGTTGGGATGGTTGTGATTGATCCTCTTGGCGTGAGTTGTGGGTGGTATGGGAGGAGTAGTGCAGCTAGGCGGTGTAAGCGAGTAATAACAACTCGATTGTTTGATCGAGGTGCTGAGGGGCTGCACTCGGGCAGTCCCTATGGGGTACCTATTGCGGGTACATGGTTTCTTGAGGGTTGGTACTCACTTGAGGAGTTTGGGCGGCTATACCTGTTATGGGTGCCGATTGCGGACCGTTGCGGCGGATCGCTTATGACGCTGATACTCGCTTTACCGACAATTAAGGACCGAGTCGTGCCCCCACTTTGGACTTGGGATTACCGTGCTCACCATCTACCCAGTATGGGGTGGGTTCCAGCAAGCCTACTCTAGTGCGGCGCCGAGACTGTAGGAGAATCGAGCTTGATATGTGTAGGGTGGATTCGTTCCGGCGTAATCTCACTGATTTACCATGGCCCCCGACTGGCCCCGGTGGGAAGGTTTCACGACCCTGGGGCAGGTGTTAGATCAGATGTTTCCCGAGCCCAGGGAGACAGGATTGGCGCCGTTACTGTTTAGGGTCTTTGCTGTGGGCTGTGTCTCAGGTTGGTTGCGGACTAGCCTTGCAGCCCGGATGGATTCCTGGAGTGCCACCTCTGCAGAGTGTAAACTATACGTATAGCCGTGTCCACGGTTACGGACGACCCATTTCTGATAAGCCCCGACTAGCATGGGAATCTGCTTTCTTACCTCGTCCTTTGATTTGGGTTATGAGAGATTGGTCCAGCTGAGGCTGTTGAGACAAGGTGGGGAGGGAGCTCACCGAGTCGACTAGAGAGAGAAAGGTGTTGGTGAATAATGTTTGCGGGAACCTGCTGTGGCAGGACGTGCCCGATGGAAAAATGTGAGGCTGATGGTGGGATCTGGGGAGTGGATGTGCGCGTGAGAGAAGGAGTTGGTGACGAGATGATTTTGGGTTATTGCTGCTGCTTGGATAAGAAAACCCTGGCTCAAACCTTGATTATTTCTGCACCTTAGAATAGGCCACTTTAAAGCTTGCATCATATTATGGTTGGTGACGTGGACCTGTCCTGTTTTCCTTGGGGACAGACTTTGGGTTCTCAGGTGAAGACCCCGACCACGAGTTCAACCAGGATGGGTGGTACGACTGAAGGGTGTGCGCTACGCTCAAGGATGCCTATGGAGGAGTGGGCCCTGATGTTCTAGCTACCGCTGCCCAGTTGTTTCTTGTTGTCGATTTAGCCCAGAGGGCTTGTACCAGACGCTATGTTTTTATAAATGTCATGTAATGGATCTTTTATGTAGCGCGTAACCCTTAGAACGGAAACTTAGGACAGAAGCTCTAACTGAGTCCTCTATTTTATATGAAACCCCTTGGACTATTTGAAAACTATATATACGTATATCTCAACTATTTACAAAACTTTTACCCTTACCTTACTAACTTGCTAACTTACTAACAACCCACTAACTGTCTGGCAGATGGAAGCAAGAGGACCAGTAGATGAACGACGGGAGATCAGGACCACTGGAGCAGACTGTGGAGGTTTGGCAGTGCTACTGAGGGAGGTGTTGCGTACAGTGGGGATAGACATGGACAACGTCTTCTACGAGGGATGGACCTACGGCCCTGGTGAGGGAGTACACACCCGGTTGCAGATGGTAGTACCCAATATCCCGACGACCAAGGTCACTGATGTTACGAGCAGCTACCAGCGAGAGCACCTCCAGTCGGGCAGTGCAGACTATAGCCATGAGGATACTCCGACTTGCCACACTTGTGTACTAGAACCAGCTCAGCCACACTCATTTCCGGTACCTACCGAGGGCTCTTGAAGATCCAACAGACAGAGACGCAGTCAGCTTTCAGGCTCACGCAGCAGACCGAGAGCGGAACGTGACCCTGCAGACCTCAGTTCAGTGCATGATTGAGCATGAGTACTTAAACATTGGCCTAGAAGAGAAAGTTGCCAAGCTAAAAGAGAGAGTATGGAAGCAAGACATCCAGCTGATGGAGAAGGACAACAGGATCGCCTTACTTGAGGAGCGACTCAAAGCTAAGGCAAGAGAAGTCAGAAACCTGGAATACGAAGCTCGCAACAACAGGCAGTTGGCAGGACTGATCCGAGCAACTCACCCTGCCCGAGATGTCCGTCTGGAAGATCTACTCACAGAAAAAGACAAAGCACTGGCAGCCAAGGAAGAAGAGATAGAGGGACTGAAGGAAGAAGTATATTGGTTGGACAGTCACAACTCTGAACTTCAGGAAGAGGTGGATAGCTACAAGGAGAAAAGTGGACGAAACTACCAGCTGATGGAGTACTTGAGTCTTCAGCAGATTATGGCAAAGGATGAAGCGCGAAGGACCCTTAGTAGTTGGGTAAGGTCAGACAGGAAGAGGGTAGTAGAGGTGATCACAGTGAACCAAGGACTACCGGAAGAATGCAGAGTTGAACCCAGAACCGAGAACTACAGGGTCTCACCAAGCCGGGTTGAGCCGATACTGAGGCTCGAACCCTTACTCCCGAGATGACAAGACTAAGACAAGAACTGGCACACCTAGAGCAGCAGTTGACAGGACCTGAGATGGACACAGTGAGGTTGGCAGCGCGCCTCACGGACACTCTCCACGACGACAGGCAGTGATTGAAGTAGCAGACAGAGACTGAGGCTGTGAGGTTGGCAGCGCGCCTCACAGGCACTTTCAGCAGCAGGAGATGGATGCAGTAGACAGTATCAGCAGATGTCAGCAGTAGTGATGAGGCTTGTATCTATCTTCATGAGTAGTGGGACTATCTCGAGGGTATAGGGAGTCGGATTCTCCACGATGTAGCATTCGCTTAGATGTACTAATCCTCAAGGTTCCAGGAGCTGGCCTCGGGATAGTACTCATGTCTAGGGTGTAATGCTGTTATGAGTGATCGATCTTTGTGGCTGTTCTTGCAGTTTTATTGATGTTCATCTTGAGTGTACTTTAGTGTTGAGTCTATTTCTTGTGTGCAGCTCCTACTCTAGTTACGCTAACCTAACCCTTACCGACCGCCACTATATCTGCTCTATGTAAAATACAGCGAGATGTCGATCCGAAGATCCAACCGACTGCTTGCACGTTTTGAGGAAGCTGAGCAAGAAGAGGCAGGGGCCGTGGATGCGCAGCAGGCGTGCTCCAGCCCGAGAACAATGCACCAGGTGGAGAACAGGAAGTGGAGATGGAAGAACCAGCAGTGGAACCTCAATAGAACCAGCAGAACGATCAGCAACCACCGCCACAGCCTAACTTGGTAGAAGTAATGACAACTCAAACACAGCTGATGCAACAGATGGCACAGGCCAACACTCAGATGATGCAAGCTATGCAACAGATACAGGGAAACCAGAACCAGAACCGTCAGGGACACCGTGAGGAAGACCTACAAAGGAAGATTGAAAGGTTCATCAGGCTGAAAGCACCCACCTTCGACTACTTAGACGAGCCACTCGACGCGCACGACTGGTTGCGTACCATCAAGACGAAGCTGGACCTTACAGACTACACTGAAGAGGAATGTGTAGCCCTTGCGGCGCACCAGCTTGAAGGCACAACGAAAGCGTGGTGGGAGAGCTACTGTGACTCTCACGCGAACCCAGCTCAGATCACCTGGCTAGAGTTTTGTGAAGCTTTCAAAGAGTACCACATCCCAGAACAAGTCATGGTGCACAAGGCAATGGAGTACAGGCTCAGGCACCAAGGTGGTTTGTCTGTAGTGCTAAGATGTCAAGGTACGCTCCTGAAGACGTTAACACTGAAAAGAAGAAGCAGTTTTGGTTCCAGTGTGGTTTGCACAGAGGTTTGAGGACATCACTCGCAGTGAGTTCACATAGGTCACTCAGAGAGCTGATCGACAGGGCTATCGCAGTTGAGAAGGAAAGAGTGGGTCTTGAAGATACTTGGCGAGAGAAGAAAAGAAAGGCTGAACAGTTGCACAACCACAGACTAAGTCAGAGGCCGAGGAGTGGCCAGAGCAACATGCTCAGAAGAAGCTTTCAGCAAAGCAACATCCAAGGAGGCTCAGGGTTTGTTGATCGGCTGACAAAGGTAGCCCACTTCATACCAGTCAAAAGCACATACCCAGTAAGCAAACTAGCAGAGCTATATATAGACAACATTCTCAAGCTGCATGGGGCACCAAAAAGCATAGTGTCAGACAGAGGCCCCCAATTTACAGCTCAATTCTGGCAAAGTGGTCTGTTTTGCTTGTGGGAAGCCCGGTCACAAGTCCTTTGACTGTCCGGAGAAGAAGAACAAACAGACCCCAGCCAAGGCACCGGCACCTGGAGGACAAGACAGGCAGCCAACTTTAGTGCAGAGGGGATGCCTTAACCACCTGACAGAGGAAGAAGCCGAGGACGCTCCCGACGTTGTGCTCGGTGAGTTTTTAGTAAATGGCATTCCAGCATTGATATTGTTTGACTCTGGAGCAACTGGATCTTATATCAAGACAAAGTTTGTGAAAGAGCAGTCACCCCCGACAATACCTAAGGCTAGACCTATAGTCACTACTTCTCCCTTAGGAGAACTTAGGTGCACCTTAGAGTGCCCCGCAGATAGTCTGATGATAGGTGGGCAGGAGTTCGTAGGAGACCTGACAGTCCTGGAGTCAGACTAGTCTGATGATAGGTGGGCAGGAGTTCGTAGGAGACCTGACAGTCCTGAAGTCAGACGGAATTGACGTAATACTAGGAATGGATTGGCTTACAGAGCACAAAGGAGTAATCAGTTGCTCACCCAGAACAGTTGTTGACACACCCTAGCGGAGTCAAAGTAACAGTAGACCCACGAAGAAGAAGAACAGGGAAAAGATCCAGAACATGTATTCTGAGACAGTTGGTATACTCTATCGAGAAAAGGACGATCGAAGAAGCACCTATTGTGTGTGAGTACCCTGACGTGTTTCCCGAAGAACTACCAGGGCTACCACCTGACCGAGATGTGGAGTTCATAATCAAGCTACAACCAGGCACAGGGCCCATTGCCAAGAGACCGTACAGAATGTCAGTGGAAGAGCTAGAGGAACTCAAGAAGCAGCTGAAAGAGATGCTTGAAAGCGGGGTGATTCGACCAAGTGCATCCCCATGGGGATCGCCAGTGTTGTTTGTGAAGAAGAAAGATGGGTCAATGCACATGTGCGTAGACTATCGATCCCTGAACGCAGTAACAATAAAAAACAAGTACCCATTACCTCGGATTGATGACTTGCTAGATCAGTTGAAGAAAGCTAAGTACTTCAGTAAGATTGATCTGAGATCGGGAAGCCATCAGATGAAGATTAGAGAAGGCGACATTCCCAAGACAGCCTTTGTGACTCGGTACGGGCAGTACGAGTTCACCGTTGTGTCCTTCGGTTTGACCAACGCCCCCGCCTACTTCATGAACATGATGAACAAGGTATTCATGGAGGAACTAGACAAGTTCGTAGTGGTGTTCATTGACGACATACTAGTCTACTCAGAAATGGCCGAAGAACATGAGAAGCATCTAAGGATTGTACTAGAGAAGCTGAGGCAGCATCAACTCTACGGGAAGTTGTATACATGAAACGAAGCAGTGAATTTTGGTTAGGGAAAGTAGCCTTTTTGGGTCACGTGCTGACAGCTGAGGGCGTAGCAGTAGACCCAGAAAAGATTGAGGCAGTAGCAGACTGGAAGCAGCCGAAGAGTGTCACGGAAATCCGAAGCTTTCTGGGTTTGGCAGGTTACAACAGAAGGTTCATTGAGAACTTCTCCAAAATTGCCAAGCCAATGACCGAGCTACTCAAGAACAATGTCCCGTTCGAGTGGACGGACAAGTGTGAAAGAAGTTTCCAAGAACTCAAGCACAAACTCACTACACCTCCAGTATTGACCCTACCAGATATTCGCAAGGATTTCGTAGTCTATTGCGATGCTTCGAGACAAGGTTTGGGATGTGTTCTGATGCAAGAGGGCAAGGTTGTTGCTTATGCATCAAGGCAGCTGAGGAAACATGAGGAAAACTACCCCACACACGATTTAGAACTAGCGGCAGTGGTACATGCATTGAAGATCTGGAGGCACTACCTGATTGGCAACAAGTGCGATATCTACACAGATCACAAGAGTTTGAAGTATTTCTTCACCCAATCCGAACTGAACATGAGGCAGAGAAGGTGGTTAGAACTGATCAAAGATTACGACTTGGAGATACACTACCATCCTGGCAAAGCCAACGTAGTGGCAGATGCCTTGAGCCGAAAGAGTTATTGCAACAACTTGATGATAGAAGAAAGTCAGCCAGAACTAGCAAATGAATTGTACATGCTGAAACTCGAGCTAGTAGAAGAAGGGAAACCCCAGGAAATGAGGGTGAAGTACAACCTAGAAGACCGTATTAGTCAAAGAAGCTCCAGGAAAGTGTCCAGAAATCCAAGAAGTAAAAGAGGATATCCAGCGAGGAGTAGCACCTGACTTCCGGATTGATGAAGCAGGGACAGTATGGCTGAAAGACCGTATTTGTGTACCGCAGGACAAGGAAATCAGGAGAACAATTCTCTCAGAGGCTCACGAGTCCAAGTACTCGATACACCCAGGATGCACCAAGATGTATCAGGATCTGAAGGATAAGTTCTGGTGGAAGAAAATGAGAGAGGACATAGCAGAGTATGTAGCCAAGTGTGACTCTTGTCGAAGAATCAAGGCAGAACATCAAAGGCCAGCAGGACTGCTGAAACCACTGGAAATTCCAATGTGGAAGTGGGAAGATATCAGCATGGATTTCGTGGTTGGCCTACCTCGCACTCAGAAAGGAAATGACGCCATCTGGGTCATAGTTGATCGACTGACAAAGGTAGCCCACTTCATACCAGTCAAAAGCACATACCCAGTGAGCAAACTAGCAGAGCTATATATAGACAACGTTCTCAAGCTACATGGAACACCAAGAAGTATTGTGTCAGACAGAGGCCCACAATTCACAGCTCAGTTCTGGAAAAGCCTACATCAAGCCATCGGGACAACCTTGGAGTATAGCACAGCTTACCACCCTCAGACAGATGGGCAGACCGAAAGAGTGAACCAGGTTCTTGAAGACTTGTTGAGGGCATGTGTTCTGGCATACAACATAGACTGGGAAAAGAGTCTATCTTATGCAAAATTCTCTTACAACAACAGCTACCAATGGGAGAAGAGTCTATCTTATGCAGAATTTTCCTACAACAACAGCTACCAGGCCAGCCTGCAGATGTCCCCCTTTGAGGCACTATATGGCAGAAAATGCAGAACACCTCTAATGTGGTCAGAGGTGGGAGAATGAACATTCTTTGGACCCGACATGATTGTAGAGGCAGAAGAAAATGTAGCCAAGATCCGAGAGCACCTGAAGGCAGCTCAAAGCCGACAAAAGAGCTATGCAGATAAAAGGAGACGAGATCTAGAGTTCGAAGTAGGGGACTTTGTCTATTTAAAAGTGTCACCCCTCAGAGGGCATAAGAGATTCCAAGTGAAAGGAAAGCTAGCACCCCGTTTTGTGGGACCGTATCAGATACTGGAGAGAGTAGGAAAGCTAGCCTACAAGCTAGACCTACCAGAGGACCTAGCGGGAGTACACCCAGTGTTCCATGTATCTCAGCGGAGGAAGTGTCTAAGAATACCAGAACATGAGATCAAAACAGAAGCGCTAGACCTACAAGACACCTTGGAGTATCTGGAGAATCCAGAGAGGATACTAGACAAAGCAGTCGAAGAGACCAGAAGCACAGCTATTCCATTTTATAAGGTGCGGTGGAGCAATCACTCAGAAAGAGAAGCTACTTGGGAGAAGGAGTCAGTACTAAAGGAGAAATAGCCCCACTTGTTTAAACCATATGTAATCACAAATCTCGAGGACGAGATTCTTGTGAGGGGGGAGACTGTAACAACCCTAAAAATACCCTTAGGATTTGTTGAGGGCAAAAATGTGAATTTAAAAATTTTTGGTGAAATGTTGTGCATGCAAACCAATATTTAAAATTAATTCTAATTGCCCCCCAAATTCTTAAGCAATTTAAATTTAAAAATTTAAAATCAATTTGAAGTGCTAAGGATGAAATAGTGTGATTTGGTGTTATTTGGATTTAATTGGATTTTTGGTTGGTTGGAATTCAAATTCTAGATTTGAATTCAAACTCTAACTATTTAAACTAATTTCCAAATCTTTCTAACTGTTCGTGGGCCAAATCTCCGAGCCAAGTCCGAGAAACCACCCTGATCTTTTCTTTCCGAGCCAACCCACCGAGCAGCCCAGCAGGCCTTTCGGCCCAGTTGCGGCCCAGCCTTCACCCCCACCGCGTCGCCTCCGCGTCGCGCTCTCTCCCACTGACAGGCGGGTCCCACCTGTCAGCCTTCTCTCCCTCCTCTCCTTCTTCCGCGCTGCCGCCCGCCCCGCTCTCTTTCTCTCTCTCTGCTGAGCCGCCCGTGACGCGCTCCGCGGCCCGTCGCGATTGCCGCGTGGCCCGAGCGGGCCGCAAGCCATCTCGCCGTCCGTGCCCCTCCAGCCCTAGCCACCGCCCCTATAAACAGACCCGCCGGCCGTCCCCTGTTCAAGCCGCCGCCCCAATTGGGGTTCACCAAGCCACTGATCCAGGAGAGGAGAGGGAGGAGAAGGAGCAGTGGAGGAGGAGAAGAGAGCCGAGCCAAGGAAGACGCGAGGGAGGCCGAAGCTTCTTCCCCACGACGCCGCCGCCGAAGCCATCACCCTCGACCGTAGAGCCGCAAAGAAGGCCGACCAGGGACATTCGACGGGCGCAGGAGCATCTTCACGCATCAACAACCACCCCGAGCTGCAGCGATCGACTACTTGCCCCTAGGTAGCCACCCACGGAGACCCCCTTCTTCCTCTCTTTCCGGCGGAGCGCGCCGGCGTGCTCGCCAAGCCAAGCCAGCCCTTCTTCTGGAGCCAGCCTTCGAGCCTTGTCTTGTGCAGGGACCCGTCGCCAAGCCGCTCATCCCTTTGCAGACCGCCGACGATTGAATCGCAGCCGAGGCCGCGTGGCCGAGCTCTGCACGCGCGCGCGCAAGGCCGTGCGCGGCCGTGGCGAACCACGTGCCCGCGCACGCGCTCCTAGCCGTGTCCCAGCAGCACTGCGTGCGACAGCGCCTCGCAGCCGAGGCCTTTTCTGACCGCGCGACCTACGTCGCGTGCCGCCGCTGCTTGCGTCGGAGGCCCTCCTAGCCGCCCAATCACCCACCTTTTTCTCGCCGTTCGTGTTCGCCGAACCCAAGCCGAGCCATTCCGACCGATCTTGACCCAAGCCGAGCCCATTTCCGGCGTGTTCGCCGTCGACCGACGCCGCCGGCGTGCTCCAGTGCGCGCCGCGCGCGCGTTCGCGTCGCGCCGTGGCGTGGCCACATGCTGGACCACACCAAGTCGACACACGAGCACCGCAGACGATCCCGAGTCGGCCACACCTGATACCGTGCACCCGGCTCACGTGGACCGCACTCACGGTTAACGGTGGACTTGGTCCACGAGAGCGGAACCAGCAGCGCCCCTTCGTGGGCCTAAAGTTGAACTTTAAGTCTGTTTCACACCCCTAAACTTTCTTGGCTCGTTTACCTTTCAGCCCAGTTCCAGCCCAGCCAGCGTTTAATCTTTTTCTTTTTCTTTTAACCGCGCTGACGAATGGGGCCCACTTGTCATACTCTACGAGTCACTAACACATGGGACCCACTGACTAGAGTTGACCCCGTTGACCGTTGACAGCTGACCGTTGACCGTTGACCCGTTGACCGTTGACCAGTCAACACTAACGTCAGCAGGGCCCACTGCTGACGTCATCCTAGGGGGACCCCACTGCTGACGTCAGCATGACGTCATGCTGATGTCAGCAGGCTAATTTTTGTCTATTTTTCTTTTTCGGAAATTATTTAATATTTAAGAAAATGATTTAAACTTCAAAAAATTAATAATAAATCAACCGTAGCTCAGAAAAATATGAAACCAGTTTCTATATTTTTCTAAAATCATGACCTACGCGTTAGTGTAGAGTTTGGTGTTCTTTGGGTCTTCTTTCATTACTGTCTTAGTGTTTCTTTGCTAGTAGTCGCGTCTTATTTTACTTTTACGCAACCTTAGGAGCTCCGGAGAGTCAGGAGGAGCCGGACCACTTCGACAACTGCTTTGACGAGGACGAAGACCTTTGCCCAGGTTCAATCCCGACCATTCTCTGAAATACCTATTAGGCACGCAACTAGTATGCTAGCGCTTTACTTTACTCGCATGATAAACCTGCACTGCCTTTGTTATTATCCTGTTACCTTGCTACCTACTACTCACTTTATGAAATATGCTATGCTATGCATGTGTTGGGATGGATGTGATTTGATCTTCTTGGCGTGAGTTGTGGGTGGTATGGGAGGAGTAGTGCAACTAGGCGGTGTAAGCGAGTAATATCAACTCGATTGTTTGATCGAGGTGCTGAGGGGCTGCACTCGGGCAGTCCCTTTGGGGTACCTATTGCGGTTACATGGTTTCTTGAGGGTTGGTACTCAGGGAGTACCTGAGGAGTTTGGGCGGCAATACCTGTTATGGGTGCCGATTGCGTACCGTTGCGGCGGATCGCTTATGACGCAGATACTCGCTTTACCGACAATTAAGGACCGAGTCGTGTTCCAACTTTGGACGTGGGAATACCGTGCACACCGTCTACCCAGTATGGGGAGGGTTCCAGCAAGCCTACTCTAGTGTGGGCATGGGAATCTGCTTCCTTATCTCATCCTTTGATTTGGGTTATGAGAGTTTGGTCTAGCTGAGGCTGTTGAGACAAGGTGGGGAGGGAGCTCACCGAGTCGACTAGCGAGTGAATGGTGTTGGTGGATGATGTTTTGCGGGAACCTGCTGTGGCAGGACGTGCCCGATGGAAAAATGTGAGGCTGATGGTGGGATCTGGGGAGTGGATGTGCGCGTGAGAGAAGGAGTTGGTGATGAGATGATTTTGGGTTATTGCTGCTGCTTGCATAAGAAAACCCTGGCTCAAACCTTGATTATTTCTGCACCTTAGAATAGGCCACTTTAAAGCTTGCATCATATTATGGTTGGTGACGTGGACCTGTCCTATTTTCCTTGGGGACAGACTTTGGGTTCTCAAGTGAAGACCCCGACAACGAGTTCAACCAGGATGGGTGGTACGACTGAAGGGTGTGCGCTACGCTCAAGGATGCCTATGGAGGAGTGGGCCCTGATGTTCTAGCTACCGCTGCGCAGTTGTTTCTTGTTGTTGATTTAGCCCAGAGGGCTTGTACCAGACGCTATGTTTTTATAAATGTCATGTAATGGATCTTTTATCAATGTATGGATGTGATATTCGACTGAGATGAGTTCTGTACGAGAGAGCTGCTATTCCTGGGACTATCTCAAGGGTACAGGGAGTCGGATTCTCGTCGTTGAGAATCCGGTTCGTCACAAATACAAATGATATCGCATTTCTGTATCCTTCAATGAACCCAATTTAAAAAAGTAATGAAACAAAAATCATAGAAATTTTAGTTATTTATGTATACTATATGATGCATGCACGTGAAATACTATACAATGCAAGCAGGAAATTTTACTTTGAGCTTTTTCAGTATATTTTCCAGGCTTGTCAAAAGAACCAGATAATGTAAGCCATGACCAACCTATTCAACAGTATACAGGTAATATTTTAACTCATTCTATTGGAGACACTTCAAAGACTGCATGCAGGAACTAATATGAGCTCTATATATAATATTTCCATAGGCATCATTTCCATATGAACTATTATATTTTCATTTAATTTTGACAATCGTATATTGTGATGATATGCTAATTTGTATTGTTTCTTTTCCTTTGTTTTGCAAAAGAACCAAATGTTGTAAACAATGAACAACTTATTCCAGAGGAACAATCTGGTAAACATATTTCTTGACCCTTCCAATTCAAAGATCTTCAAAGGGTGCAGCGGAGAACTAATACTTTTATGATGTAATGATATTTCTGTGTAGGCATAGTGCACCAGCAAAACCTTGCAAATGCCACAGAAGATATTCTGTCAGGGAATCCTGCAGGTTTGTTAGTTCTTTGAAATTCTATATATTGAATAATGTATCATATAATTGTTCCATTTTTTATATGATTGTGATGTTATGCTAATATATATGTAATGTTTTTCTTGGGTTTGCAGAAGAAGCAAATGTTGTGAATAATGAAGAACCAATTGTGGAGGAACAAGCAGGTAAAATAATATATAATCCATCCAATTGGAGACATATCAAAGAACACATTGTGATGTCATGTAACGTTTTTTTCTTGTCTTTGCAGAAGAAGCAAATGTTGTGAATAATGAAGAACCAATTGTGGAGGAACAACCAGGTAAAACAATATATAATCCATTCAATTGGATACCTATCATAGAGCACATTGGATACCTAAAATTTCTTTGATCTAATATTCATGTAGGTATCATGCAGCAACAGAACCTTGCAAATGACCAACAAGACATTCCAGCAGCGGAGGATCCTGCAAGTACGTTGCTTCTTTAATTAAAGTTTTGTTCTTATATATTACATATTGTTTCATTTATACCATTTTCCTCTATGTTATTATTGTCTGTACATGCTAATAATATTTGTTACCTTTTTCAGTAATGGATGATATATTCGAGTTCCCCTTGAACAATCAACTTCTAGATGACATTGATTTTCAACTTAATGACGGCCTGGACTAGTTGATTGGCTGCATAGCTATTGCTACTGGAGATTCTCTTGTTCATTTATTTTCAAAATCTTTTCACGCTGATGAAAAGTATGCAGTACTGTTGCACCATTGTATGTTGGCCTATAATTCTGAGTTGACTTATTATTTCATTTCATTACTTTAAACTTGATAAATCAATTCTTGTTTCATCTTATCTTTCATTAATTTGTACTCCCTCCGTCCCAAAATATAAGGCGCGGTCAAACTTAGCACAGTCTTCCATACTAACGTTTGACTCTTAGTATCTTCAATACTATAATGTTTGTAGCAACAAAATCATAGTTATATAAAAGTATATTTAAATATAAATCTAATGGTATTATTTTTGTTAGATAAATTTTTTATGATGAAAGATTAACTATAGGTCAAAACTTTTAAAGTTTGAATCTTGAATTACGTGTGTGCCTTATATTGTGGGACGGAGGGAGTAACTTTTGTGAGTTCAGCTTATTGTAGCGAGTGATATAGCACTTGGGTGATTATAGAGAGAGGCTATGTACTGACTACAAGAGCGCCTGAATTCGTTACCTGAACTCATGATTATAAGAATTTCATTACGGATCTGTGACTGTGACCAACTTCCTATTCACAGGCACGTACGTGGACTATTTATACTAGCTACAAGCTTATATACATTACATTGCTTGCTTTGTGTGTTACAAAAACAATGTTGGAGTACAAACAATAGCATATGTTAATTTGTATTCGATTTTCAGATGTATAGGACCTTATTCTTTTATTAGAACATATTTTAAGAACGTAATTTTTGTGATTCAAATTATTGGTCAGCGAACACTTTTGCGTTGCCTTAATATTACTTGAAGCAATGAATTGGACTAGTTGGGAATATCTAGTCTCATGCTACGAGTGTAAATTTGTTCGGTTTACACCACTGACATGGCAGTTGCATGACTGAAACAAGTTTTGACACCATTGTTATGGCAGTGGCGTGAACTGAACAAGTTTGACATAGCGATGGCATGAGTGTACTAAATATTTAAGAAGCAATGACAAATATCCTGTAATTACCACAATGGCACAAGCCTTATTTTTTTTCTAGAAACCATTATGCAGGAGTCATATACTGGGCTAGCTAAACAGCAATTTTAATTTGAAATTCAGCTTGTTTATTGAATTTTTTGAAGGAGCAGGTAGAGTATGATGTGAACAAGTCAAGAAGTTGACTAGGCAAATCTCACAGTTTGGTCTGGTATCTATAGAAGCCGTGTACTAGTTTAACTTGCAACTGAAGCGTGTTCTAACCAAGTCATCGTCACATCCTTACTCTCCTATCTTTGGTACGGATATGCGTTGGATAAGTCATGCAAATTATAATTAACCGCTCCACTAAAATGGAGACCTTGTAAATAGTGGAGACATTGATCTTCTACGACTAAAGACATAGTCATGACAATATGGAGATGGTTTAGTTGCCATGTTAGGTACAGAGAGAATATATATATTATTATATGAGATTTGTTTGTAAAGTCCTTTGTGATGTTGACTGCCGCATGTGAGTGCATGCATGTATAGCTAGATTGGCCGTAGCAGCTTAATTTCTTCTTATTTGTGGGAGAGTAGAATTTTTTTTTGTACCACGATCACAATCCCCAGATTTGTGCTTGCACCAACTTCATCCATATGATAACTATTAGGATAATCCATTAATATAAACGCGTAACCTATATGCACCTGCTTGTTATCTGACGAAGGAGCAGGGTACGGTATGATATATATGAACAAGTCAATGAGTTTATATATAGGCAGATAATTATTTTTACCAGGTAAGAGCAGCCTTATTACCTGATTACCTGACTAATCAGATGTGTGCGACACCTAAGTTGTTTTGATCTGGTACTTATATAAGCCTTAATTACCGGATTAACACAAAAATAAAGTGTGTGCGACAGGCTCTAGCAGGGAGAGACCGTTTCTTCTGTTGGTAGGTTAAACATGGACTTATTCAATTGTTAACAAGTTCACGAAACCACATGTGTGTTGTGGCAGGCTATATATATAAGCATGCATGCATCTCCATGGCATCAACAAGACAGACACAGACACAATTAAGCAGTGCGTAGCCTAGTTCATAGAGCACAAGCACAAGCAAGGAGAAAACAAAATGGCTGCCTCCTCCCACTTTGTTCTCGCTGCTTTTCTAGCACTGGTCACACATGCCATTGCTTCTGACCCTAGCCCACTCCAGGACTTCTGTGTTGCCGACATACACTCTCCTGGTATGCATGCTGTATTCTTGGACCACATAAAAAATCATTTTTAGATCATACATCTACACACAAAAAGGCATATTTATGTATTGTGGGTCCTTAATAATTTTTTGATCTTCTTGTACCAATTTTAATTTCGTTGTTCTTTGTGTACAGTGAGGGTGAATGGATTTGTTTGCAAGAACCCCGTGGCTGTGAATGTAGATGACTTCTTCAAGGCAGCTAACCTTGACAAGCCTAGGGACACAATGAAGAGCAAGGTTGGATCTAACGTCACTTTGATCAACGTCATGCAACTCCCTGGCCTCAACACTCTTGGCATCTCTCTGGCCCGCATCGACTATGCGCCCTTAGGTGAGAACCCACCTCATACGCACCCACGTGCCACTGAGATCCTCACGGTGGTGGAAGGGACACTCTACGTTGGATTTGTTACCTCCAACCAAGACAATAAGCTATTTGCCAAGGTCCTCAACAAGGGTGATGTGTTTGTATTCCCTCAAGGGCTCATCCATTTCCAATTCAACCCCGCTTATGACAAGCCAGCCGTTGCTATTGCCGCTCTCAGTAGCCAGAACCCTGGTGCTATTACCATCGCAAATGCGGTTTTTGGATCAAAACCTCCAATCTCAGATGATGTTTTGGCCAAGGCGTTTCAGGTGCAAAAGGGGACAATTGATTGGCTCAACGCCCAATTCTGGGAGAACAACCACAACTAAATAATTAATGTTTTGGGTTCATTGTACGGAGAGGAGTATATTTCCATACTATCACTTATGAATCATTGTTACCGTGTGCCAGCCTGGTGGTGTACCATAGCCTCTTTTGAATATATTACAAGTAAACTACATCGAGTTCGTATTGAATGTTTTGAATAATTTAAATTCATGATGTGATAGATGTTACATAGAGCAATAATTCTACACCCAGTTGTTGATGAATATATGTGACATGTGGTTATTTTATAGTATCCTGCAACACAGGTTGGTTTGATTCGTGTGACACCTTATTGTGTACTCAGAGTGTCAGCGGAATTTAGTTTCACTGGCCACGACATAGGAAGACACGAGCTATATATCGCTTATTCATCTTTTTTGAGAGGAAACTCAACTGACTTGCCAGCCACCGCGCGTGCACTGCTTCCAATCCAGCACATATCGCGGATTCGTCTTTGATGGGCTGTGTCATGTTCATGTATTTAATGTTGAGAAAAAAATTCAAGGCCGGCAACGCTTGTGAGATAAGAGTACGTCTGATCGCAAAGCAGCATTGGAGACATGAGAATTAGGCTGTGCATGCCCATGTAATCTCCACATTTAACAAAAAAGGAAGTTTGTAAAGTGCATACAGACAGGCCAGGAAATGATGGATAATGTGCTAGCTAGTGTGTTCAACATGATTAGTGCAACTTGTATAGTTGCATACTTCTCATAAGAGTAGTCATTCCATTCTTCAAATATTTAATAGTCTACTCATATAGCCTCTTCCATAGTGAATGAACAAACCATTCAAATCATGTAACGGTGTTAATTAGTAGTAAATAGTAATAGTAACATTAGTACGTGCTTTAGTCCTGCAGACACACTGCTGCAGGCAGTGGCGGACCCAGGCAGTTAAGGGAGCCCGGGCAAACTCGTAGCACTTATCTCTTTATAAGCACAAGCTAACTTATTTTAACGGGCGAGAGAGCTTGGTCCTTTTGCGTCATTGCGTCGCAGCCTAGGCAGGTTGCCCAGGCTTGTCGGGCCTTGGGTCCGCCAGTGGCTGCAGGAACCTTGTAGCCTTGTAGGTACCAGCCCAAAGCGCATCAGTGTGTTAAGTGCATTAGCACCGTGCTTTTACTGCTATACAGTAAACGGACGCTACAAATAAACATACTGGTTTTATTTCCAACCGACACATATATAAAACAATATTTTAGTTGGTGCAGAATTGGCCCAATTTATTTTATGTTTTATCATGTCGCTGTAAATTTGGACTGATGAGACATGAAGTTCAACAGCCAGAATGCGTTCGAGAATTTGAACTGCCCTCTATCGACCCAGTTGCTGGGGTGAAATGGAGAGGAGAGGAAGTTGAAGCCCACTGTCTACCATGCATGGGTCTATGGCTGTCTGGCCCTCGTACTCAATACCACTTAGAGTTTATGTATATAAATATTGGCATGTAACTTCATATTAGTTCCCATCTCTCACTTCTCATGCTTCTACTGTACTCTCCCAAATCGATCATATCTAATATACTTCTGGCACACACTGCTCCTTGGATCCGCTTGCAATAGTGTAGGTTCTCTAATTCTGGCTTAATCTTACTATTGTGGTTGATTTCTTAGATGAAGTATTGTTCATTCTCTATGTACGTAGTGTGGGGTACCTGTAATCAAATCAGGGTACTGACCAGAACCAGGAAGGAAGAAAATAATCCGACCTACTAAACATCGTCCACTAAGCCAAGGCACATGGCGCTACCCCCGGCTGCTTGGGAGGCCCAGCCAACCAAGGCATGTGGCGTTCCTCAAACCGCACAGAGGGCCTAGCCAGAACCACCACGTGGAGCTCCCTCGACCGCTCACTGGACCTCGCCGGCCAGGACACGTGGTGCCACCCCGACCGCTCGGGGGACCACGCCGGTCAGGCCGCGTAGTGCTCCCCAGACCGCTCGAAGGACCTAACCAATAGGCCCACGTGGCGCTCCCCCGAGCGCTGGGGATGGGCCAAACGCGCAACTAGCCCTCACTACATGCCAGGCATCCGGGCTCACCGTCCCGGATCTTCGGCTGTACTTCGATCAAGTGGGGTCCAGAGACATCGAAATGATGGCCACGACCACGCTGACCGCATCAAGACCAAGGCACAGCTCGAACAGATGCGCGCAGGCATGAGTAGGACAGGGCCAGCAGTTCAGGCCTTCATGAGCAGACCACCTGGCATTAGCATCGGACATCAAGACATGGGCAGAGGCCATACCCCTCCAACAACTCCTCAACAGTCCGGGGTACGGCATGACCAACAACTCCCCGGGAGGCAGGCATCATAAAATTGACAGTGGTACAACGCAGCACTGTGCCCATGATCCAGCAATAAATTGCATGGTGCAAGACGTACGGCGCAAGGCGAACAGCTCCGACCGAGGGCAGTGAGGTCGGGGGATAGCGCACGGCAACCAGTGCAGACCAAGCTGAGGGCCCATGAGGCCTTCCTCTCCTTTTCCTTCTTCTTTTCCCACCATGTAGCCTATCCCCGGAACGTATATAGGGTCCGTTTGGATCATTTTGCTCAACTTTGCCTAGCCAGACTGGCCGGCAAGGCAAGGCCAGTCAAGGTTACTCAAATCAATACAATCGTTCGGTTACCTTGTCGCTTGATAAAGCTTGCTCCATCATTTATATATGCAATCTGATTTTAATAAGATTACAAGCCTATCCGGGTCCAGAGGTCAACTATCCATGTATGTGTGTTAGTGGAGCAGATGGGCACTCACACAGATTCCGATGTGAGCTTCTTTTTTCACCTGAACTGCGTGCTTGCTTTGCCGGCGCGGGAGAGCTTAGGCTCTCCTGGCTGAGCAAGGATTTTCTTGTTTGGAGAGGCAAGTTTGCCTAGCAAAGCAAGATTTTTTACTTCTACCAAACGCTTATCCTTGCCTGGCAAGTCTGGGCAAAGGTTCCAAACGGACCCATAAGGGGATAGGAGCCCTAGATAGGGCATGATAAAAAAACCCAGCACGAATTCCTACATTTCACACACTTCCTCCACACACACTTGCTTACGAGCACCCCTGTTGTAAGCCCAAAACACCCCTCACAAGGAACACGACCCACCAAGACTAGACGTAGGGCCTCTTCCTGAACCAGTATAATTCCTCTATGTTTGGAGTGTTTACCATCGAGTCGGTGAGGTAGCGCGGCGTAAGTAAACCGTCAGTGTCCGAAACACCTACACGTGGCATCATTAAACACCAGTAGGAGTAGGACCATAATATGTACCGGTGCTTAAAGTACACTGAAACAATAGGGCACCGTCATATGTACCGCGCTTAAATGGGACGCTTCGGAATTGAATAGGAACAGCATATGTACTTACACTTACTAAACCGATTAGAATAGTGACATATCTGTGTTGGTTTTGACCTCAACACGAATAACACTCCCAAATTCGTGTCAGCTCCCGGTGCCCGAGCGATGGATGGTGAAATAATCAAATAATCATTGTATGTTCTAGTAATGTGTTTAAGTACTTGATCTATGCCTATATGTGTTCATATGATTTATATTTATTAACATTAACTACTTGAAATTTAGTTTGAGAGAAAAGTAGTTTATTTATTTGTATTATATAGATTAGTTATTTTATTGAATATAATTAATCACAGCCACTTTATATGTATACATACAATAATACTGTAAACCATTATCTAGCAATCATATGGATGGCCCAACTAAACAACACTTTCGATATGATGTGAACAAGTCATATGAACATGTGTTTAAATGCTTATTGCCTCAAGAAGGAGCAAGTAAGGGTATGATATGAACAAGTCAAGAACATGTGTTTAAGTGCTTATTGAAAACTTTTTGAAAACTTTTTTGCAGGTTCTATTTAGAGGGACATATTGGCTTCGGCTATGGGCCAAGTTGCAACGAAGTGAACAAGACCAGGAAATCTTGATCTCGGTCGGCCGAAACTTGGAGATGGCTACTACCCTTCGCTTCTTTTCTTCTCATGGATGGACTTTTGGTTTACGGCTTGATGTTTGATATTTTTGTGTGTGTGTATTTGATGCATGAAACTATGATGTGTAATAATGTTGGTCTGATCCTCCCATTCAGGGAAGGTGAAGCCGGAATAATTTCCTTTATCTAAAAAAGATCACGTGGTTACTGGGCTGGTATTGATCATAGAACCTTTACTACTCGTTTAACATGGAAACGTGTGCGACAACTAGCCTCCCCATCTTTGTATGGATGTGTTGGATTAAGTCGTGCAAGTAACTACTCCAAAGAATTGGTGCCCAAGTTAATGTTGGAAGCATTGATAGATCTGCTTCTATGGTTGTGTTTAGTTTCTTGAATTCCAAAACTTTCCATCCCATCGACATCACGTCAACATCACATCGAAACATTAAATATAGCAAATGACACATGCATGGAACACTAAACGTGGATAAATAAAAAAACTAATTGCAT
>OAMR01000570.1:40887-80721 GCA_900205405.1 Echinochloa crus-galli
ATCAAATCTCTCTCTTCATACATGGAACACTAAACGTGGATAAAAAAAAAACTAAGTACATAGTTTTGATGTACACGGCGAGACGAATCTTTTGAGCCTAGTTAGGTCATGATAGGACAATGTTTACCACAAACAAACGAAAAGTGCTACAGTGCGCTACAGTGTCCGATGTGACTTTTTCACCCTCTTTTCACCTCGTCTAAACACAGCGTATGACTGAAAGTGAGCATGGATGAAATTGTGGAGATTGTTTGGTGCTCCATACATTAGGCAAAAAGCAAAATATATTATAAGGTCTGTCTGTAAAGTCATTCACCACGTTGGATTTTTTATTTGGATGGATAGACTGAAGCTTCTTTCATATTGCGGGCTTTTGCGTGAAGCTGCATATAGCAGCACTTTTTTTATACGTGTGTGGACATCCAGATCCAGCTTTGTTTGATCTGGTACGGATAGAAGCCTTTGCCGGCTTATTAGCTGAAAAATTTAATAATTAATTAAAGCATAGATTGACCGATGGTGCATACCAGTTTTCTAGTTTTTTTCTTTTCAACTATCAAGCTAGGTCCACCTGCTACGCGCATATGGCAGGGTTCGTACCGCCTGTAACTCTGTCCGCTTCAGTTTGTTTTAACATAAGAATCTTCTCCGCATTACAAATTTTCTTTCAGTTAATAATTAATTAAGTAAATAATGGACGAGCTGAGGACAGTATCTTTCTGAACCATATCAAAAACAGTAATCTTTACCAGCAGCTTTAAATTTATTCTTGGGACTAGCACTATTTGTGATTACTGGAAATCTCCCTTATCAACTTTACACCCCTAATTTAAGAATATTATTGTTTTTAGTAGTAACCCATTATTCTCGGGTACTTTTCTTTCTATAATGTTTTCATAAGAGCAAGGAGAACACGTCAAATTTTGTACTAGAGTACGTGTACGTACAAAATATTGGAAACGCAGTAGCACTGAAATATTCATATAAGATAGCTGTGTGGTTTCATCAGCAGCTTACCAGCCACAGACCGTTTCTTCAGTTGGTAGGTTCAACTTAGACTTATTCAGTCGTTAACTTCATGTTCCCCACATGCTATGGCACTTGGCAGCAGGCTATATAAGCACGCCATCTCCGTGCCAAAAGCATCAACAAGACAGATCCAACACAGGCAGCTGCATAGCCTACTTCAGAGAGCGCAAGACACAAAAGCTAGGAAACTCCAAAAATGGCTGCCTCCTACTTTCTTCTGGCAGCTCTTCTAGCGACGATCACTTCTCATGCAATTGCTTCTGACCCTGGCCCGCTCCAGGACTTCTGTGTCGCTGACATACACTCTCCTGGTATGCAAGCACTCAAATCATGTTGTGTTCTTGAACTGATCACTGAACGCAAGAATAATCATTTGTTAGAATTTAAACATACAAAAATCGATCATTATTTGTGTACTGCCCCTAATAATAATATCTGATCTTTGTGTTCCAATTTTCCTTTGTCTATGTGTACAGTGAAGGTGAATGGGTTTGTTTGCAAGGACCCCATGGCCGTGAATGCAGATGACTTTTTCAAGGCAGCTAACCTTGACAAGCCTAGAGACACCATGAAGAGCAAGGTTGGATCCAATGTCACTTTGATCAATGTGATGCAGTTGCCTGGACTAAACACTCTGGGCATCTCATTGGCTCGCATTGACTACGCGCCCCTAGGTCAGAATCCACCACACACGCACCCGCGTGCCACAGAGATCCTCACGGTCCTGGAGGGGACACTCTACGTTGGATTTGTGACCTCCAACCCAGACAACAAGCTATTTACCAAGGTGCTCAACAAGGGTGATGTCTTTGTATTCCCTAAAGGGCTCATCCACTTCCAATTCAACCCCATCCACGACAAGCCAGCGGTTGCTATCGCTGCACTCAGCAGCCAAAACCCTGGGGCTATTACCATCGCCAATGCAGTCTTTGGATCTAAACCACCGATCTCCGATGATGTCTTGGCCAAGGCATTCCAGGTGCAAAAGGGGACAATTGATTGGCTCCAGGCCCAATTCTGGGAGAACAACCACAATTAAATAATTAATGTAGTGTTTATTGTACTGATGAGAGGTTGCTTTATTATATGCATTTTACATACATAGATCTACATATTTTAAGTTTCTATACTACAATAGGACCAATAAAATAAGAGGCAAGTATTACACTGACTCGTTGTTACTGTGTACCTTGTGAGATGATGTACCATGCCCTCATTATAAAATTCAAAGTAAACTACATTGCTTGTATGAAATTTCCTGAAGAATGTGTATTCTTGATGCAATGTTATTGCACAAAGCAATATTGCTGCTCCCAGATTTATTATTGATGAATATATGAGACACGTACGCTTTATAGGAGCCTGCAACAAGTTGTTTGATTTGTGCAACAATTAATTCGTCATAATCAGAGTGCCACAGAGCAAATCAGTTTTGCAGGCCACACGAAATAGGAACATTCAGTTACGCAGGACCTTAGCCCATGCGCATGGCGTAAAGGAGCTGGTAGTGACTAGATAACGAACATGTTCTCTATAATGTGTAGGTCTCGCGAGTAACCAAGAGACGGTGCGTGACGTGTCTGACTCGAGGGGGCCGAGGCAGCACAGGATCCTCTCGGTAATTCCTGGCCGCCAACGCTGATGCTGCTTCAGGATTTGTTATTTGAGAAGAGTCTGATTGTGAGCATTGCAGCATTGGAGACAATTGAGAATCATGCTGATTTGAAGTAATCTCGCATGTAAGAACAAAAAAAAATAAAAGTGCAGTAAAGTCCACATAACAAGCCAGGTAACGATTACGGATTAAAAAAAGCCAGGTAATGATTAATAATCAATGTGCTAGTGTGTTCAATAGGAAATGATTTTGAAGGATTTTCAAATATCTGATAGTAGTGTACTCTCGCTGGTAAACCCTCTTCCGTAGTGAATGAACAGGCTATTCAAATAATGCAACAGTGTTTGTTGTAATCGTATTTTAGTTCCTGCAAATAAACTGAAAACTTGTTACAATGATTTTGAGCCTTGGTATGAAACCTGCTAAGTGGTAACTTTCAAATTCAGAGAGACCCTGGAATGAAAAATGGGCAATCCTGAGCCAATGGGAGCAACAACCAATACTTCCTAAACCAGGTCAACCCCTGTGGAGCAGAAGTTTATGTCTAAACACCAAAGATTCACAAGAAACTTTACATATACTACACCCTATATTTTGCTTTTGTCCTAAGTAAAGATTCTTTAACTATGACTAAGTTTACTGAAAATGCATCAACATTTAAAATTAGACTCGTTAAATTCATAATTAATTATGTCTGGTAGCACATTTACCATGTATTGTGCTTTGCTCCGTCCTCAAATGGCCAAAACGATCTTAGGACAGAGGAAGGACATGCTAATATATTTTTCTAAATACCAAAGTTTAGAACAAAACTAAAATATCCTATATGTTGAGTTAGCAAATTAAAAATTATTGATGTGTAAATAGCTAGTACTACTTTTTTCCAATATAGTACGTGTAGAGACAGAAATTAAAAAAAACTGAGCCGGGTCATCAGTTGAACCGGAAAATTAAACCATGAACGGGTGATCGACCTTTGTTCAGTTAAAAGATCGGTTAGACAGAAAAAGGGCATGCACTCCAAGCAGTATTATTGACGCTAATCGAGCAAATTCTGCGTGGATACTGTGCCCAGCGATAAGCATAGCCCGTGGCCCAAATCATAAACGTACATGGGAATTGGTCTCGTCTCATCCATCCACGCACGCAGAAAGAAAAAGCCGAAAGGCAAGAGCTCTTCTAGTTTTCCACGTTTCCGACACATTTCTTCACCTCTGTAGTTGTAGTATCAAATTCAAGTTGTTTGTTCCGATGGACGCTGTCGCGGCTCCATCGTTTCTCTTCTTGCTTGCCGCTTTTTGTCAGGGCGGCCATCGATGGATCTGCTGCCTCCAACTACGAGGTACAAAGTGTGTGTGTGTGTATATATATATATATATATATATATATATATATATATATGGAAGGTATACTCTGTGGCCGGCCATAGAATAGTTATTTTGTAGCCACCTCTTTTTACTGTAGTTTTATGTAGTAATTTACTATAATTTCAATACATATTTATGGTAATTGGGTTACTATAACACACATGGAGATATTTACCATTATATTATAGTAAATCACTTAGTAAGAAGTTACTAAAATCTCGTGAATTACTATAGTAATTATAGTAACTCAAAGTGGCTACAGAATAGTTATTTTATGGCCGGCCATAGACTATATATATATATATATATATATAGGGTTAAGGGTTGCGGGTAATAGTTAGTTCGAATGATCAGGATTGTTTTTTTCGTAATTAAGCGTTCGATGCGCTGGGCCGCCATAGCCGCGAGTATAAACCGTGCGGGGGCTGTTCGGCTGACACAGGCTCGGGTTTAATCGGACCACACTGCGGCCTGGCCATAGAATTACTCATTCTGTGGCCGGCTTCAAAGAAATAGATCCATATATATATATATATATATATTATTTAGCACCCGCGGCGGCGCCAGGACCGGAGCTCCGGCAATCAGTCTAGTTGATACTTGCACTGCCTAGGCCTGATAAAGATGCCGGGACAATAAACATAGGCATGCATTCCTATAAGTGTAAATGTTCAAAAAGCCCGCCGCCCAAAAGCAGGCCCGAAAGCACGGTTTTTTAGCCCGGTCCAAGCCCGGCCTCCTTTGGGCCCGTACTAGCCCGGCCCGCCACCTTGTGCAGGCCATGGGCCGCTGCCTCGGCACGCCGGGAGGCCCAGCCTGGCACGGTCGAAGACCCCCGGCACGGTAGTGGCCCGAGGCCAGGAGCGGCCCAGGGAGCCGGGAGCGTCCTAGCCAGCCCACCAACACGCACAGGCGCCCCGGCGTGGCCACTCCCACTCCCACAAAACCCTACCCTCGGCCACTGCTCCCCACTCCTCCCTCCCTTCATCGCCACCCCCGCCCCTCTCTCTCGGTCTCTTCGTCTCTCGTCGTCACCTCCTCGCTCTCGAGGTCGCCGCGTCGTTGCTCGCCAGCGCCTCCTCTTTCTCTCGCTCTTGCGGTCGTCGCCCCCACTCCCCCGCCGACCGCCGCCCCTCCCCAATGGCTCCTCCGCTTCCCTCTCCTCCGCGTCGCCTTCAACCCTTCATCCGGCCTCCCTCCGGCCTCCCCTCCCCTACAGCCCTACCTCACGGCGGCGGTGGCACCGGCTGACAGCACGGTGACGGGACCCAGCCTCCCCTCCCCTGCCACCCTGTCACTGTTGGCCGCCGCATCGCCCCACCAACTCCCCTCGCGGCGGCAAAGAGCATGAGGGCCATTAGTTGCGGCCTCGCCGGCCGGCAGAGCAGCGGCGGTGGGAGGGGGAGGAGCGCGACCTCCCCGGTCGGTCATAGCGCCGTGCTTCGCCAGGCTGGCCCAGCAAGAAGTCGGCCCACGAGCCCAGGATTGGGCCGTCGTCGCAGCCCGCGGGCTAGCACGGCACGCCACGGAGTACCATAGGGTCGGGCCAGGCACGGCACGGTGATTGCCGGGCTAGGACGGGCTCGGGCCAAGGCCAGGCCGGGCGGCCCGAATGGACATCTATACCTATAAGAGAGAGAGCCATAAGTGCTGCAATTAATTTGGGGATAAATAGACATGCAAGCAGCTTTTGTTTTTGAGTGCACATCAACACATGCATGCGAGTTTAGGAGAGAGAACAATGCTTTTTTCTGGGACCAATTAGAACGCACCACGTGGACCAATTAGAACGTGCCACATGGACCAACCAGAATGCGGCATGTGGACCCACCAGAACGCGATGCGTGGACCAACCAGATTGCGCCACGTGGACCAACGAGAACGTGCCAGGTGGACCAACCAGAACGCGCCACGTGGACCAACCAGAACGTGCCACGTGGACCAACCAGAATATGCCATGTCGGCTTCAAGAATTGGCCACATGGGACGCCACATCAGAGCTACGTCAGCTGCCACCTCATATGCTAGCGTGGACCATGCCACGTTGACCAATCCACATCAGATACCAGTATGGACCGTGCCACGTGGATCAAAATTTCTAGGACAAAAATCAGGCGCCAAGTCATTTTCATCATTGAACAGCGGCATGTTTGATGACGAAATATGTCTTTTCATCCCGGACAAACAAACTTGACGCTCCATTTTGGACGAATGACATTTCGTCATGAATTCGTCATAGAAATTTTTTAAAGATGAATTTGAGCTCTACTGCGACGAAAATTGTACGTCATACATATTAACATTTCTAGTAGTGACCGCACGCCGGCCCGCTCCCAGGGCCTCCTCCGCACGCATGCCAACGAAGTGGCCGCGCCGTTTCTCGCGGCCTCGCCCCGCTGCTCGCATTCGCGGCCTCGCTCCCCGGCGCCGCCGGCCGCCGCGCATCTGGGCTCGTGCCACCGACCGCATCTCCCGCCGCTGGCCCCTCGCGCCGGCTGCCGTCTCGCGCCGTGGCTGCCATACGCCTGGCCTCCGCGCATCTGGGCCCTCGCACCGCTGGCCCCTCGCGCCGGCCGGTATCCTCCTCCTCGCGCCCCGATCGCCGCTCGCCTCCGGGCGCCTTAGATCCGGTCGGGGGAGGCCCGGATCCGCGACCACCTGCCCTCGCCGCCGTCGGGGAGGCCATTGCCGGCAAGGCAGCTCAACCCGATGTGGCGGCCGCGTTCGCCACGGATCCACCCGAGGAAGAGCTGGGGCCCACCGCCGCCGTCATGGCGTGTCACGCGGGCTTCCGGTGGCCCCCTAGGGCGACGGCGCAGCAGAGGGACGCGGGGAAGGGGAGGAGGGGCGGCGGCGACTGGTCGACCGCCCGTGTCGCCCATGTCCCATGTGAGAATTGGTCTCGACTCATTTTCGTGAGGGCAATAGAATCATTTGCTCATCTTTTAAGCATGTCTTTTCAAGCATCCGTGTTTAGCCAAGTCCTCTTTGGACTTTTACAGGCGGCTGCATTTTGCATCGGAAGTAGTCCACAACAGATAGCTAAGTCTTCCAAAAGTATATCTGTGTGATAGGAGCAACTCAAAAGATTTAAACAGGCGGATAATTTTTTTTCATCTAGTACCTCCTTGTACGGATCCATCGCATCAGGTGAGATCACGAATGAATGATGCCAAGGAAAGTGAGCTCAAAAGTCAACAGTGCAGGACAACCACTTTGACAAGTTCTGGTAGGAACCAAGATGAGTTAGCCGTGATGGGAGGGCGGCCTAGTAGGAACCAAGAAGAGCAATCTGGGCGACAGGTCCTTTTTGCGAACGCTGAAGCCATTTACTATGAAGCATGTACTTGAGATTGTGTAGTAGTCAACTTCATCGATAGCTCTAATATCGTACCCAAGTAGCCAAGTCCTTTTTGCACTTTTACACGCAGCTGCATTTTGCATCGGAAGGAGTCCACAGCAGATTGCCAAGTCTTCCAAGTATTTGTGTGGTATGAGCAAGTCAAAAAGTTAAAATAGGCGGATCATTTTTTTTCATCTAGTATCCTGATTAACTTCCAAGTAAAAAGTGTGTATACAAGTATAACTTGGTTTGATCTGATGTGTTAAGGATGTAAGTCTTGGCTGGTTAACCCAAAAGTAAAGCGTGTGCGACAGGTGCATTGTATCAGGTGAGAGATCACGAAAGATGCCAAGGAAAGTGCGCTCAAAAGTAAACAGCGCACAACTACTTTGACAAGTTCTCCCCTCCACGTATATATGCTGAGCGCAAGCATACGTCTGACAGGTGCACCGGAGCACTTCCCAAGTTTTTACATCAATCAGCACCGGCTACACGCACATGTCAGGGTCTCGTATCGTGTGATTCTGTCTGTTCTATTTTAGAAAATTAGATCATCATATTACCAATTTTCTGTCGGTTTTATTAAGTATAAATAATGGACGAGGACACAATTTACTGCATTCTTTCTGGACCATGTAGTTTTTGATCCGGTATTGATGGAGAGGACCTACTTGCAAGTAACCAATAAACAAAGAGGATTTTACATGTGGCCTTTCAACCACCGTAAAAGATCTCACAAAGAAAATGTTTAACTTGCAAGTAACCAATCAAAATGTAATTAACCACTCCAACACAATGGCGAGCAAGTAAATATTGGTAAAATTAGTTTTCTACAACTTATGTGATCATAAAAGGCGGATTCATGCCATTATAACACCAGTATGCTGATGCCTTCTACTACCTTACTACACCCATTAGTTTACAAAACAGCTGGATCAAAAGTCATAATAGAATTTTTCATCAGTTATTAAGTAAATATTGGATAGGGCCGTTTGCTTCCTTTAGGAGCTAGGGGCCATATTGATAACAACATTTGTTAATAGATCATGTATATTTGGAAATAACATTTACGGTCCGAACGGCATTAAATTGTCTCCAGCATCATCGGCTTCCTTGTGCACCAGTATTATGATCCCTATATATGCAGAGCAGCAGTTGATTAATGCCGCCACGATCAGTGATGAGCTGAGCTTTCCTCGATTTTCCCTCTTTCAATATCTTATTATGCAGTACCACTTGATTATTTAATGGTATCTGGCATGGACATATTAACTGGCATACAAAAATGGGGGTGCTCAGCTCAACCGTCAGTTTTAGAGTTTGAGATTTCAAACTGAAAAGGGTAATCATCTTATGTATGCCATTCAATACAAAGAAAGGAACTGGTATACTTTTGCTATTAAATTAAATCAACCCGATCAGATTTGGTATACGTGTTGTTGTTTCATCAGCAGGTTCTAGCACCAAGAGACCATTTCTTCTGTTGGGCGGTTCAACTTGACTTTTTCAGTTGCTCACAAGTTCACGTACGTTGCCGCATGCCATGGGCCTGTGGCTATATAAGAAGACCCATCTCACTGCCTGGCCAAAGCATCAACCAAAACAAACACAAGCAGCTGGTTAGCCAACTGCGAAGAGAGCAAACACAAAAGCACAAGCCCAAGGAAAGAAAATGGCACCCTCCTACTTCCTTGTTGCTGTTTTTCTTGCATTGGCCTCTTCACAGGCAATTGCTTCTGATCCTAGCCCACTACAGGACTTCTGTGTCGCTGACAAGCACTCTCCTGGTATGTATGCACTTACTTTAATTCATGATCTTATGTTAGTGTAGTAAACACAAACCAAAACAGTACTTGGCTATTTTGCTTCATCTATGCGTACAATGAACTGTTATCCTATATGTGCTAGCTAGTTTCTGATCTACGTGTATCTATTTTGCTTCTTGCGTACAGTGAAGGTGAATGGATTTGTTTGCAAGGACCCCATGGCCGTGAATGCAGATGACTTCTTCAAGGCAGCTAACCTTGACAAGCCTAGGCACACCAAGGATAGCAAGGTGGGGTCTGTTGTCACATTGGTCAACGCCATGCAGCTCCCTGGACTCAACACTCTTGGCATCTCTCTGGCCCGCATCGACTATGCACCATTAGGTGAGAACCCACCACACACGCACCCACGTGCCACTGAGATACTAACGGTGCTCGAGGGGACACTTTACGTTGGATTTGTCACCTCCAACCCAAACAATACACTGTTTGCCAAGGTCCTCAACAAGGGTGATGTGTTCGTATTCCCCGAAGGGCTCATTCACTTCCAGTTCAACCCCAACCATGATAAGCCTGCTGTTGCTATTGCTGCCCTCAGCAGCCAAAACCCTGGAGTTATAACTATTGCCAATGCGGTCTTTGGATCAAAGCCTCCGATCTCAGATGATGTTTTGGCCAAGGCATTTCAGGTGGAGAAGGGGACAATTGATTGGCTTCAGGCTCAGTTCTAGGAGAACAACCACCTCTAAATCAAATCAACTTTGGGTTTCCTCTATATGGAAAGTTAGTACTACATGCATATCATATATAGCTATATGTTTTTAGTTTATATGCAATGTTTGGTAAAATAAATGGCAACTACTTATGTACTGTGTCACTGTGTATCTGTGAGGTGTACTGTCGTCTTTGAAAAAGATAAGTTAAGCTTGTATACAATTTCTTCAATAATATATATTCATGTTGCATAGTCATTACATAAAAAAGTATTTCTGCTTCAATTCACAGATGAATACATGCATGTATGTAGCATATGAGTATACTAGGAGCCTACAACATGAAGTTGTGATTTGTCAATGAAACAAGAAGGCTTGGGCATGTTGTCATGAGTAGTGGCCACGTATGAGGCTGGAGGTGACAAAGCATATGCGCCACCAAGCCTCTTCCAGGCCCAGTTAAGCCCTCCTCCGATAGAATCTCCTACCTATCATTCCAGCCTCCGATAGAACAATCAACAAATAGATGTGGTTCCTCTCTTGGTCAAATTGCATGCAGCATTGGCGACGTACGTGAGCATCTCACCATGACATGCTAAACAATGTCAGCTAGTATGAATATAGAGTCGGCCGAATACGCATTAGAATACACGTATTAGAATATATACGTATATAGACGTGCACGCATGGCTACTGAAAAAAGCAAAAAAAAAAAGAAATCCGGGGTCTTTAGCACCGGTTTCAGGCAGCAACCGGTGCTAAAGGCAGGCCCTTTAGCCTCGGATTAGTTGCACCGGGTGGGAAACCCGGTGCTAAAGGGCTTTCCGTCAGGGCGGACACATTAGCACCGGGTCGTGGCAAGACCCGGTGCTAATGCGCCCCCTTTAGCACCGGGTGCAGCGAGCAACCGGTGCTAATGTGCCGAGGCCATTTCGCACCGGTTGCTGGCTGCACCCGGTGCTAAAGAGGGCGCATTAGCACCGGGTCTCGCCACGACCCGGTGCTAATGTGTCCGCCCTGACACATCCACGCGCCGCCCCCGCTCCTAGCCGTTGGACCCGGTGCTGAAGCCCCATCAGCACCGGGTCCAAAAATGGCCGAGGCGGAGGAGGCGGACGGATGTGAAGGATTCTGGTAGTGGTGCACAGATTCCACTGGTTCCTAATTATATTGTGTCCTGATCGGGGTGTCGTGAACGTCTTTGATTCGTTGCACACTCCAAAAGAAAAACTACAGAACATCATGGACATGATGACAAGGTGATGTATATTTTCCCCTACTTAATTCACCCCTTACACTCGCAATGACTTAACTCAATTTTTTTGTTCGCAGGGCCTGGATTCAATTCCGTCAAGAACACCCGGGAATTCAACATGAAACACTAAAATGGAACATTGGCTTTCCGGTAAGCAAGTAATTTGTACATGTAGGCCTCGGCTAATATATTATATGAATTTTACTTAATTTCTTTTGGTCGACAGTGTGCCAAACAGGGGCCGGGAAATAATTTATGTGCATACTATGTTTGCGATTACATGTGGAATTGGGGACATAAAAAGCTTACACAACACGATATTATGGTACGTAATAATAAACAACATTTCCATTATTATTAAGTGCACAATTATTGTCTCCAACTCGACGGATTAAATGTCTTTCAAATATTTTTAAATTATAGATGTTCAACCTGAAGGAAGAGTCCCTAGAGATAGAAAGAATTGACGCAATTGCAGAACAGCTCGTCGGATGGATCTGGGACGAGGTCGTCAATCCCCGAGGAGAATACTTCTCGCCAGTACTGGAGGACGTGCCGGACAGTGCAACAAGATAGTCGTCAATCTTAATTAAGTAGAAAATACAGTTTAAATATATATAACTCGAGTTGAGATGCATGAATATCTACTTTTGTAATATATATGTCTTCTATTTTGATGAAATGTCAGCTAGTATGAATATAGAGTCGGCCGAATACGCATTAGAATACATGTATTAGAATATATACGTATATAGACGTGCACGCATGGCTACTGAAAAAAGCAAAAAAAAAAAGAAATCCGGGGTCTTTAGCACCGGTTTCAGGCAGCAACCGGTGCTAAAGGGCCCCTTTAGCACCGGTTATTCAACCCGGTGCTAAAGGGGTACCCCTTTAGCCTCGGATTAGTTGCACCGGGTGGGAAACCCGGTGCTAAAGGACTTTCCTACCCGGTGCAGATGTCGATCATTCTGGTAGTGCCCGCCACCGACTTGCTGCCAGGCGGATCTGTGATCTCCAGCACAGATAGCATTATAATTATTATCACCCCATATTTGTACATCGTTGTGTTTTAACAGGATTTTGACGTAAACTGGACCATGGATGACCCAAGCACATAACCTACTAAACATACGTCGAAAATGTAGGCAAGTGGGCCCTAAAGATATTTCCAATAGAGCTCTCTGTTAATTTGACAATATTTCATATATAATGATTTGCTAGGATTATTTTTACCAACCAAGCTCCACATAAGCTTGCCACTTCCATATATGAGTAGAATAGGTCAAGAATAATCTAGTATAGGCTTGAATTATTTGATGAGATGAGTGGTTCCATGAACTTTTGCATGAGAATCTCTCTTATTTTGATTGCATCTTTTTTATAACTCTTCACGATGGAACAAGGTAAAGGTCTGAAGTTCACTTAAGTTCAAGAGCATTGTATTTGTTTAATTGTGGCTTGTTCTTTATTGCAAGTCTATCTTCCATGAAAAAGGATCCAGTCACAACTTGAACTTTAATGCTAAACATTTGAAGATAAAATACGTATATATTTAGACCGTTCAAACCGGCGGTCCAACCGGATCATGAACCATCGAACCAAGCACTTGAGTTGTTCAATCACCGGTCCTGTCATAATAACTATAGTAGTGACTGGCGCAGAGGACAGCACAGTCTTTCACAGTCCCAAGAACCACCGTGCTTCCGCTCAAAAAAAAAGAAAGACGACCACCATCCTACCGAGCATCTTTCATCGATCGCGGCATCGCGCACTGAGGCCGTGCTCAAATGAAACCTTCCGATCCTCTGTCCGCTCTGGAATAGCAGCCTCTAACATGTCCTAACGATTCTTGGCTCAATAAACAAGTGTGTGTGATGGGTCAGGCAAGTCGCCAGGAGATGGTTGCTTTGCCCAGTACTATTGTAATCGAGCTTTAGTCCTGCAAATTAACTGACATGTGTTGATCTACCGTCCTACCCACACGCATATCCATGGATGCAAATTTGTTGAGCCATATGAGTTTTATGGGTATGAAACTTTTCTCTCGTCACATGAAACTTCCTACTTAAATGACTATGCCACCTCGATAAAATTTGTTGATATGGCATAAAATTTAATGCCATAAAACTCCTCCAAAAATCCCATTGAGACTGTCTCTTGGCAAGGGTGGTAGCTAGGCCGGCCCAATGCCTAGGATCACTCTATGGGATTATTAGACTAGCTCTATTAGCCCTCTTTACTATATTGCTAATGTAGTGTGGAGAAAATTTGCCCATGCCTAGGGCCATACCTAGGGCCATGGCTCTAGTGACCTTAGACCCTCATCTGAACCTACTTTTAGGAGATTTTTAAGTACTCCCTCCGTCCCTAAATAACTGTCGTCGTTGGTTTTTGTGCCACAACTTTGCTTCGATTTGTAGAAAATATGTGCTATAAATCTTCAAATAAATTTATTAAAAAACTAGATTCAAATATCTATCTAATGATATTTATTATGTACCATAAATATTAATATATATTTTTATATATCCGGTCAAAAATGTTTCTCGGGAAGAAAAACGACCTATATTTAGGAACAGAGAGAGTATGTTGTATTGAAAGCACTTATCAGATGAATTCTTTTGACTAGTCAACTATACTCCTATATACCACAACTTGAGCCTGGGCGGACACAAATCAAGAGACCCTCCCACCCTCCTCTATTGCAATGTCAAGCAACTATATAGTTGAATATCAAGCAACACTACATACTAAACAACAGTTTTGACATTCAGCTGCGCTTTTGGAAAAAAGTGGGGTGCGCACCCTCGTGCGGCACTGTCCGATGCCCCAACTGATCCATCCGTCATTCAATCAATGAAAGATCAGGCGTGACGGGGAGGAAGCACAGCAGGAAGTTACGGAGAGGCAGCTACCATTCGTAGTACGGACGCGCACGAAGACCCACGGGACAGAGACGGAGGCCAGGGGTGCGCACGGCGCCCACGGTGCGCACCCCACGCACCCCACTTTTTTCCGCGCTTTTTGCCTCGGAAGGAGCAAGTGGTAAGGGTATGATATGAACAAGTCAAGAAGTTGACTAGGCATATCAAGTGGTTACTGAGCTGGGCAAGGAAATTGAGTGTTTCCTTGGCAGTTTTTCGCTAGGCTGCCAAGGAAATACGCATAAGAAAATACTTGTTAAGTACATGACGAGCTTGTTTTTCATAAACATTAAAGTGTTTACATCTTAAGTTCATACACTCAAATGACACTTATGGTTGCTAAGTTCACTTAAACATAATGACATTTAAAATTGTTCATATAAAACAAAGATGAAACCTAAACGTGTTTAGTTCACATAAACATATTGGACACTTAATTTGTTCATTGAACCTTCATGAAATACTTGTTAACTTAACTCCTAAACTTGACCGCAGTCCAGGATGTATCCTTATAGCAACAAAGAAAAGGTTTCACCAATAAAATCGAATTGAGGTATGTTTTGCTTTATTTGACGTTCAATCTAGAGTATACGTTTAGTATGAACTCTCTTCTCTCTAAGATCCAAGGTGATCAATAGCTAAATTGATGTTTTTGCATCAAAGTTCAATATAAATTTGATTTAGTGAGATTGTTATTAAAAATAATTTAATAGTTAGCTTTGCTCAACCGTATGCAATTTTGGGAATTTAAATGTAGCTATGGCTATTTATTGGAACTCCTTCCAAAATTTATAATACCTAAATTTTCTCATTTTTTTAAAGATTTGGCTGGGGATCAAAATATGTGTGTATAATATCTCAAAAGAAAGTTTCCTTGGCGGTTGGCAGCCAGGAAACAAGTATTTAGCCTTAGATATTAACAGTGATCGAGGGGACACTTTACGTTGGATTTGTCACATCCAACCCAAACAATACACTGTTTGCCAAGGTCCTCAACAAGGGTGACATGTTCGTATTCCCTGAAGGGCTCATTCACTTCCAGTTCAATCCCAACCATGATAAGCCTGCTGTTGCTATTTCACAGTAGATATACCTTTCTGAAGACAAATCAGAAAAAGTAAGCATCTCCTCTCTTTGATCGAATGGTTTAAATGCTCATAACCAGCAAGCCAGCATTTCCTGCATTTTTGCTACTAACAATAGAACTTTAGCTCATGTTGAATCCTCTCTTAGTGCTTGGATATTCAGTACGTTTAGGTTCATGGTTGTACTTAGGCCTTGGGAAAAAAACATCGCAAGTGTCCAGTATATATATTGGCTGGTTCACTCACTACAAGAATAACTCACATCCGCACCCCTCATATGCCTCGGTGCACTCAAGATCCGGTGCTAATGTAACGTTAGCACCGGGTGCGAAATTGGGGTGCCCTCGGGAACCCTTTAGCACCGGTTGGTAACACCAACCGGTGCTAAAAGTCCCTTTTAGCACCGGTTGGTAACACCAACCGGTGCTAAAGGCCCCGACCCTTTAGCACCGGGTCGTAACATCAACCGGTGCTAAAGGGTCACCTTTTAGCACCGGTTGGTGTTACGATCCGGTGCTAAAGGTCTTTTAGCACCGGGTCGTAACACCAACCCGGTGCTAAAGGGGGTGTCAAATGCTACTACAAAATAAAAGAATCTTCTATCTCATCACATGTGCTTTGTATGTGAGATGGTTAGGTGGGTACGCACGAGCCAAGAGGTCGGTACCTTTAGCCTCAGAAACATAGCACCGGTTGGGAAACCCGGTGCTAAAGGGCTTTCCCAACCGGTGCTAATGTCTGTTTCTCCGGTAGTGACTCCGACAAATTGCCGCGCCTGTGTTTCTAGTATAGTTGAATATCAAGCAACACTATATACTGAACAACACTTTTGACATTCAGCCGCGCTTTTTGCCTCGGAAGGAGCAAGTGGTAAGGGTATGATATGAACAAGTCAAGAAGTTGACTAGGCATATCAAGTGGTTACAGAGCTGGTATTGGTAGCAGCCTTACTTACAGTTACCCTCCCCATCTTGGTACGGATACTTTAGGTTATTAAGTCGTACAAGTAACTGCTCCCATGAATTGGTGGCCAAGTTGATGTTGGCAACATTGATCTACTATGACTAAAGTGGTAATTTTCAATGACCTTCGATGAAAATATTGAGATTTTTTAGTAGCTATGTTAGGTAGAAATAAAGCAACATATTAATTATATGGTCTGTTTCTAAAGTCCTTCACCAAGTTGGATTTTTTTATTTGGATGCATAACTAAATTGACTGAGGCAACATTCACGCATCTTGCGCATGCAGCTGCATATTTTGTCTCAGAAGGAGCAGCAGGTACGGTTGTGACATGAACAAGACAATGCAAGGAGTTGAAAAGGCATATCACTTTTTTCTCGGTAGTGATAGCAGCCAGACCTGATTAACTTACAGACTCATTGATTCAGCTTGGAAATCTCAATCTCCAGCTATGAGCATATATGCCAAGGTTTCATACCATCTGACTTTGTATCAGCTCCATATTAATTACAAATTTGCTACCAGTTCATAAGTAAAAAATGGACGAGAACACTTTCTTTCTGAACCATATCATGCCTTGCATGGTAACAATTAATAAACCACTACAGATCAAGGAATCGTTTACCAGCTTTAAAAAAATTCATGGGGATCTGTGAGTACTATTGTGATTACTGAAAATATCCCTTATAAACTTTAATTTACTCCCTCATTTAAATTTTATTTTGTAAAAAAATGTAAACGTCTTGAACCTTTCATCCTAAAAACATAAGGAAACAAGGGCACACTTTTTTCTAATGTTTTGATAATAGCAGCAACAACGTCAGATTTTGTGCAGATTAGACCGTGTTGAATAGATTAATTAGGCCATTTGTATCAAAGTTTCCTTGTTTTTATCCTCAAGGTGATGCATAATATTGAAATCCCACACCAGTAATGCAAGGTAGCGATATTTTACTATGTGTGACGTCTCAATTGATTTTTTTTCTTATATTGCTGTTGTGCATGACCATATATATAATGTGAACATTGAAGCCATCATATTTACTGCAAAGCTTTAAACATGCCTAAAATCTCTAGTAACAAAAAAAAGTTTCTATATACACTTAATTAAGTTTCTATAGGAGTTTACGCTACCAATCGGGGCTGCAGCACAGGCGCAGCCCGGGTCGTGGCTCCGCCACTGCTTGACATTGTATAGCTAATAGTCAGCTTCATCAATCAATAGCTCCAATATCGTTTACCATCAGGTCCACACCAAGAATTCGCCCATATTGTACATGCGACGCCATGCACTACCAAATATAATCCCAGTCACTATACTAGTGTTTTAGGGCGTTACATCTGAGAATTGGTCTCGACTCATTTCCATTAGAGCAATAAAATAAGTTTGCTCCTCTTTTAGCTTGTCTTCCAAGTATCTGTGTTTAGCCAAGTCCTCTTTGCACTTTATATGCTGCTGCATTTTGCATCAGAAGGAGTCCGAAGCAGATAGCCAAGTCTTTCAAGTATCCGTGTGATATGAGCGCAAAGGTGGATCATTATTTTCATCTGGTATCCAGATTAACTCCCAAGTAAAAAGTGTGTACAAGTACAATTATTTTTTTCTGTTACGGATACAAGTCTTGGCTGATTAACCCAAAAGTAAAGCATGTGCGGCAGCTACCCTTGTACAAAGTTCTCCTCTCTTGGTACGGATGCATTGTATGCAATCTTGCTTCTGCAGGCGACCGCACGGTGCGGTTGACGGGGAGGAGATGAGGAGGAGGGGAGGAGGTGGAGGTTAGGGTTCGGGGTTGGGGTTGCTGGGGTTGGAGAGAAGAATCTGGCCTCTAGAGAGGTGGTCGGGGTGGCCGCCGGCCTGGCGGTGGTTGAGGGCGGCGGGGCGGAGGAGAGGCGGCGGGGACGCCGCCGACCAGACGGCGGAGGACATCCGGTGGGCAAGGTCGGCGCCGGGGGGCGATGGCCGGCAGGGAGGACGACGACCGGAGAGGTTTGGAAGGGCGGGGCCGTAGGTGGTGGGCAGGAGGAGGGCGGCCGGCACCGGACCATTTTTCTAGTTTTCACATTTATAAAAGCTCACCAGTTATGCGTATATGCCAGTTTCTCATGTCGTGTGACTCTATCCGCCGTTTCGTTTTAGAAAATTGGATCAGCTATATATATTACCATTTTTCCCATAGGTTAATTTAGTAAATAATGGACGAGGACACACTTATTACTTTCTTTCTGAATCGTATCCACAAGTACCTTGCATGGTAATAACAATTAAAACCAGTACACATCAAGGAATTATTTACCAGCTTTAAAAGTTTTCACGGGGATCTTGAGCACTATTGTGATTACTAGGAACCTCCCTAATTGACTTTACTCCATAATTTAATTCATTTTCTGAAAAAAGAAAGGTAACCGTCTTGAACCTGCATCGTTCCAACAGAGCATAACAAAAGAATGGGCATAGTTTTTCCAGTGTTTTGATAAGAGCAAAGAGAAAATGTCATCTTTTTTAGTGGAGTGTATGTATCATACATGATGATGTGTATTGTTTTACACTATCACTGCTAGTAGAAAAAGTGTCATTAGTCCCCGTTGGGATGGACCTTTAGTCCTGGTTCGTAACAAATAAAAAATAAAAAAAGCGTTGAACCTAGGGGAGGCCACCGCACGCGCGCTATCGCAAGTTACGCGTAAATACGGACGTGCTCTGCCTCGCGTGTAGCATCCCTTACCATCTTAACAACAGAGCACATGTGATAGGCTACTGGGTGCTTTACTTTTAAATTATCATGTGGAGGACCTTTAGTCCTGGGTGGGGACACCAAAACTTTAGTCCCGGTTGGTGTTTCCATCCAGAACTAAATGTCCTCCAGGTCCTAGAAAAAATACGAACCGGGGCTAAAAGGATATTTGTCTCAGACCAAAATGAAACTGGGACAAAAGGGATGGATGGAAAGTCACTTCTCTACTAATGTATACTGCGCGCCCGGCCATAGGTTGTCCTAACTAAATACCATTTTTCATCTATGGAGCTGCTAATTCCTTGTTGCCTGATGAGCAGGTAAGGAGGGTACGTGTGTGATACGAATAAAGTCAAGAACGTGAATAGTTTTTTATCAGGTATTGATGGAAGACCTACTTGTTTAACTTGCAAGGTAACCAAACAAAATGTAACCACTCCAACACAATGACGACCGAGTAAATGTTGGTAAAATTAGTTTTCTGCAGCTTATGTGATCATAAAAGATGAATTCACACCAATTATGACATCAGTACTGATGTTTTTGGTATTGTACGTTTACATTTTCCGTGCATACAAGATTTTATGCAAATATTGACCAATATGCATACATCAAGGTTTCTTGCAAGTTACACAAATGTATAGATCATAATGCGCCATTTAATAAGTCATATTAATAATTTTCATCAGTTAATAAGTAAATATTGGATAAAGCCATTTGCTTCTTTAGGAGCCATATTGATAGCAATATCTGTCAACGGACCATGTGTATTGGGAAATTACATGTACATGATCTGAACAGCATGGTAGTAAATTGTATCCGGGATCATCGGCTTCCTTGTGCACCAGGATTATGCTCCCGTGTAACCTGTATAAGTCTATATATTAAATGAATGCCGCCACGATCAGTGAGCTGAGCTTTTCACAATCTTCCCTCTTACAATAACTTATTATGCAGTAGCCCTTGATTAATTAATATCTAGAACTTTCAATAACAAAAAGTTGGGGTCCTCAACCATCGTTTCGGTTTCAGTACACCTTCTCTCTTTTTTTTTCTTGCTTTACTCCCTAGAATTCTAGAGTTTGAGAATTCAAACTGAAAAGGGTAACCATCTTATGTGTACCATCCAGCGCAAAGAAAGGAACGGGTATAGTTTTTATTTGCCCAGGCGTAAATTAAAGCGACCTGGTAGTAGCATTGAAATGTTGATATAGCTGTGTTGTTTCGGTAACAGGTGTGTAATATTACCCAGAGACCATTTCTTCTGTTGGACGGTTCAACTTGACTTTTTCAGTTGATCACAAGTTCACGCTGCCGCGTTCTGTGGCTATATAAGCATACATCCATCTCCCTGCTTGGCCATAGCATCAACAAAACAAAAACAAGCATCCGGTTATTAGAGACCAACTGCAAAAGATCGCAAACACAAAAGCACAAGGAAACAAAATGGCCCCCTCCTACTTCCTTCTCGCTGTTTTTCTTGCAGTGACCTCTTATCAGGCCATTGCTTCTGATCCTAGCCCGCTCCAGGACTTCTGTGTCGCTGACAAACACTCTCCAGGTGTGTATACACCTATTTTAATTGTTGTTCTTATGTTAATGTAGTAGACACAAATCAAAACATGCAGTAATCGTCTAGTTTTGCTTCATCTATGCCTACAATGAACATGTTATGCTATATATGTGCTAGCTAGTTTCTGATCTCTATATGTGTACTTATATCTTGTTTCTTCTATGCGTATATATAGTGAAGGTGAATGGATTTGTTTGCAAGGACCCCATGGCCGTGAATGCAGATGACTTCTTCAAGGCAGCGAACCTTGACAAGCCTGGGAATCTCAAGGGTAGCAAGGTGGGGTCTGTTGTCACATTGATCAGCGCCCTGCAGCTCCCTGGCCTCAACACTCTTGGCATCTCTCTGGCCCGCATCGACTATGCACCATTAGGTGAGAACCCACCACACACACACCCACGTGCCACTGAGATTCTAACGGTGCTCGAGGGAACACTCTATGTTGGGTTTGTCACCTCCAACCAAAACAACAACACACTGTTTGCCAAGGTTCTCAACAAGGGTGATGTGTTCGTATTCCCCGAAGGGCTCATTCACTTCCAGTTCAACCCCAACCATGCTAAGCCTGCGGTTGCTATTGCTGCACTCAGCAGCCAAAACCCTGGGGTTATAACCATCGCCAATGCGGTCTTTGGATCAAAGCCTCCGATTTCAGATGATGTTTTGGCCAAGGCATTCCAGGTGGAGAAGGGGACAATTGATTGGCTCCAGGCTCAGTTCTGGGAGAACAACAACCTCTAAATCAAATCAAGCATGGGTTTCCTCTATGGAATGTTTGCGCTACATGCATATTATGTACAACTACATTTTTTTTTAGTTTCTATGCTATGTTTGGTAAAATAAATGGCACGTACTTATGTACTGTCACTATGTAACTGTGAGGTGTATTCTCGTATTATGGAAATCACGCTAAATTACTTTACTCCAAATTTGAATTGTTTTTTTAAAGAAAAAGGCAACCATTTTGAACTTGCATGGCCCCAAAAGCATACGAAAAAGAATGTGCATATGTTTCCCAGTTTTGAAAAGAGTCAAGAGAAAACTTCAAATTTGTTAGTCAAGTAATTTAGCGTGATTTCCAGGAATCACAATATATAGTACGTGCTCAAGATCCCCATGAAATATTTTAAAGTTAGTAAATAATTCCTTGATGTGTAGTGGGTTAATTATTAGCATGCAAAGTACTTTTGTCGATATGGTTCAGAAAGAATGTAATAAGTACGCGTACGTGTCCTCATCCATTATTTATACTTAGTTAACCGACATGAGAATGGTGATATGAGACCCTGTCATGTGCGTGTAGCTGGTGCACTGCATTGGCGGACCCAGCAGGGTAGCACGGTAGTCCCAGGACTACCCCAAATTCCTGATGACCAATGTAACAAATCACTGTACCGGGAACTGTAGCATACTGTCCAGCACTGTTCCTACACTGTATGCCTACCCAAACAAATGATTCTATATATATGCTAGCTTGTTTTTTATCTATATGTGTACTTATCTTTCTTCTTCTATGCGTGTAGTGATGGTGAACGGATTTGTTTGCAAGGACCCCATGGCCGTGAATGCAGAGGACTTCTTCAAGGCAGCAAACCTTGACAAGCCCAGGGACACCAAGGATAGCAAGGTGGGGTCTGTCGTCACATTGATCAATGCCATGCAGCTCCCTGGCCTCAACACTCTTGGCATCTCTCTAGCCCGTATTGACTATGCACCATTAGGTGAAAACCCACCGCACACGCACCCACGTGCCACTGAGATACTAACAGTGCTCGAGGGAACACTCTACGTTGGGTTTGTCACCTCTAACCCAAACAACACACTGTTTGCCAAGGTCCTCAATGAGGGTGACGTGTTTGTATTCCCCGAAGGGCTCATCCACTTCCAATTCAACCCCAACCATGCTAAACCTGCGGTTGCTATTGCTGCACTCAGCAGCCAAAACCCTGGAGCTATTACCATCGCCAATGCGGTTTTTGGATCAAAGCCTCCGATCTCCGATGATGTTTTGGCCAAGGCATTCCAGGTGGAGAAGGGGACGATTAATTGGCTCCAGGGTCAGTTTTGGGAGAACAACCACTACTAATCAAATCAAGCATGGTTTTTCCTATATGGAAAGTTTGCACTACTTGCATATTATGTACAACTACACGTTATTAGTTTCTATGCTATGTTCGGTAAAATAAATGGCAAGTACTTGTGTACTGTCACTATATATCTGTGAGGTGTACTCTCGTATTATACAATTAATTTCTTGAAGAATATACATTCATATTGGGTAGTCATTGTATAAAACAATATTTATTGGCCCCAGTTTACTGATGAATGTATGCCTATGAGTTTATTAGGAGCCTGCAACAAGTAGTTGTGATTTGTCAATGAAACAAAATGTTATTGTATATGAGGCAAATCGTAAGTTGGCCCATGTGGCATATATGTGGTTGTAATCATGAGTTTATTACCACCTTTTAAGTTTAGGAGTAGTGAGGACCAGCTTATAATCTTTGTCACTTCAAATATAGCACCTCCGAGTTAAGATTTTTACATGAAACGAGGGTGGAAATGTAAGAGAGGTTCTATAGGTATGTGGGCTCATTCCTTATGAGGAGCTAGTCATTTAGTACATTTTGGATGTTGTTACGGATAGTATTCAGAGCACGAATCCTCATGGCATGTGTTGCCTGATGTGTGTGTGGTGAATGTAATACACTAGAGCCCAGTGTCATCGCCAGCTGTTGTTTCCACCTTCATATGTCCAGCACTGCCTCTTGGCATGAAGCCCATGTGTAACGATCTTAGTTTCGATAAGAACTTCCTTCTTTCATAATAGCTTTGTCGGTGTCTGGTGCCGATAGTCCACCACGGGATGCCCAACGGCAGTAGAGTTGTAGGTAGGGGAGTGCTTCACCTGGAGCTATATGTATTTTTTAAAGACGCGGGGATTAACCAGGTTCAGTCTACCAGATTAGTATAATCAATACACATTCTTTGTTCCTTATTCTTTTTTAATACAAAAACTAGATTAGCAAGCCAGTCGGGAAGATACACCTCTTTAATGAAATCAGCGGCTAACAGTTTTGTCATTTCTACCGTAATCGCCTCTTTGCGGTCCTACGTGAAATGACGAAGCTTCTGTTTGATCGGCCTCGCCTTTTTGTCGACCTTCAAGGAGTGCTCAGTGAGTTCCCTCAGGACTCCTGTTATATCACATGTTTTCCACACAAATATGTCACAGTTAGCCCGGAGGAACTTGACAAGCACGCTTTCCTATTTCGGGTCTAGGTCGGCCCCGATGGTAGTTATCTTGGCTCGGTCGTCTAGGAGATATTGGAATGCTAATGGACCTACAGCATGAAAGCCTATTAGCTCACACTATAATTATGTGGGATGACGCTAGGAGAGCCATTCCACCACATCACAACCCCTAGCCGCTACCTCCAATCGGCCAGGCCCAAAACCATAAGTCGGTTAGTTAGTTTAGCTACCACCGGGTCTCATGCCCTTATCCTTGTACTCGTAGATTGTTGGCCACGATCCATGCATGTAGGCAGTCAGTTAGCCTTCTGCTCCTGTATATGTGCTGCAGCTTGATGTGAATACGATGAGCATTCTCTGCATCTCGTTCTTATATTTATGAACAAGTCAATGAATATATAGTTGACTAGGCAGAGATCAAGTGTGGTTGTTGACCTGGGGTTCAGAGAAAACTTGTTCAAGTCACAAGCTTTTGTGTCATGGACCCATGTACTAGCTTAGCTCTCTAGTTGGTATAGGCCGGGCAATGCATCCATCAGACCTTCTCGTGCAAGTAACCACTCCAGCAAAATGGTGACCATGTATATTTTGGAAACATTATTCTATGACTCGAGTGGGTTAATAAATTCGAAGTAGCTAGGTCAAACCTCTAAAGCTCACCTTAAAATTAACACCGCTGATGCATGTAGTGCAGGTGAATGGAGTTGTTTGCAAAAACCCAATGAATGTGACCGCAGACTATCTCTTCAAAGCAGGCAAACCGGCCTCAACAACCTGCAGCATCCTTAGGTGAGAATCCACCACACACGCACACTCGTGCCTTTGAGATCTTGACTGTTTGAAGGCAAATAAACTCTATGTTGGTTTCATTATCACGTCCAACCCGTAAAATCAACAAGGTAGTATTTGCCAATGCAAGGTGCTCAACAAGATGAAATGTCTGTATTCCCTAATTAGGGGCTCGGCCAAATCCAGTTCAACTGTGTATGACAATCCTGCGGTGACAATGCAAAATAATTAACGCCCAGTACAGATCGATTAATGCATGAAGAGGCATTGGGGACGTCACCATCTAAGAAAGCCACTGCACAATACTTCAAGTGCCTCTAATCAGAGTAAAAAGGTTTTAATCGGAGTAAGAGATGATGACGAACACCATTTGCAAAGCTTTTCTCAAGATTGAGAGTTCAGAGTGTCCGGAAACACGCACACCTCACATCACGTCAGATTAGATTGTAGAGTGCAAAGTAGTAATATAATATAGAAAGCTAGCTAGCTTTGAAAAGTCGATACAGAGACCATTTCGTCCCTGTCTACTAGAAATGTCAACCAGTACTAGTGAGTATTGTAAGCTAAGATATAGGTGACGCATGCCACGCTGAAAACAATTGATTATGTTCATAGTTGTGTTTTCACTAACATTTCAAATTTTGAGATTTCGATTCAAGAAGGATAGCACATATCCTTGTACTCATTTTTTAAGAAACGGGAGGAGTCACAGCCCTACTGACTATCTATTAAAAAAGAGTAAAATACATGGATTATCTCTAAATTTATAGTGCGATATCATTTAGGTCTATAAATCTAAAAATGTATTTTTGGATCCCCGAACTTATCTAGGTATGCCATCTAGGTCCCCATCTTTCAAAATTCATTTTTAAATCCCTGAACTTATCCCAACATGACATATGGGTCCCTAAACTCTCGTAATACAATAGAAAGGTAGCTTTGAAAAGTTGATACAGAGACCATTATTTTATCCCTGTCTATTAGAAATGTCAACCAGTACTAGTGAGTATTGTAAGCTAAGATATACGGAGTAGGTGATGCAGCCACACCAAAATAATTTACAAAATAATAATTATATATGCTCATAGTTGATTTAATCTGTGTTTTCACTAACATTTCAAATTTTCAGATTTCGATTTGAGAAGGGTATTAACCATCTTGAATACGCGACAGAATATGAAAGAAAAGACCACGTATCCTTTTACTCAATTTTTTTAAGAAACATGAGGACTCACGCCCCTACTGATTATATATTAAAATAAAATAAAGGTTTTTACAACATCAAAAGGAGATTACATCACTGATTCTAGCCATATTTCTATTGTCGGATGATATTTCTTCTCTGACTCATGGATAACCATGGCAAAATCGTGTCTGAGATTTGTGTAAACCTTTGCACAGTGGCCGCTTGATTTTCAAAAATGTATCCATTCTTGCGCACAGATGCTCCAGGACATTAGGATCATTACCTCCATAAAAAAGGTTGAGTTATTTGTCCTTTCGGATTTGTTTGGGAAATGGAGTGTTGAAGAGTATTGAGGGGGATTGGAGGGGATTGGGGAAGATTTTGACTTGTAGGAGAAATTGCTCCACTCCAAACCCCTCCAGTCCACTTCAATCCTCTATTTTCCAAACAAGGCCTTCAGAGATTGCAAGACATCATACACAGAGAAGTTGTCCTGTGGAGATTTCTTTTACTGAAGTTTTGCTAGAGCAAAGAGACCGCGTCAGAATATAGAGTTGGCAGAGTAAATTAAAAACGATTAGAAGTTGGGGTAACTTTGAAAAGTTCAAATAAAATAACTGTGTAGTTTCATCAGCAGGCTCTCTACCACCCAAGAGACCAATTCTTCTGTTGGTCGGCTCAAGTTGACCTGTTCATTTGCTCACAAGTTCATGCTTCTGCGTGCTGTGGCTATATAAGTAAGCACATCCATCTCCGACCATAGCCAAACCATAAGCAGAACAAGCACATGCACCTGTGCTTGGCCTACTCAACAGAGCACCAATACACATAAGGGAGGAGCTAGGAGCAAAATTCCTCGAAATGGCTGCCGCCTCTTACTTACTTATCTTAGCTTTTCTAGCATTTTTGGCCTCTCAGGTCATTGCTTCTGATCCTAGCCCGCTCCAAGACTTCTGTGTTGCCGACATGTGCTCTCCTGGTATTGTGCACTTAGTTTATGTCGTTTTCTGATGTTCCTATGCTATACCACTGATCAGAACAGTTCTCACTAGTTAGAATGTAACGCACAAATACATACTACAAGCATTTATATGTCTAAAGTGTAATTCCTTATGTTTGTGTATATATTTTAATTCTATTATGCATACAGTGAAGGTGAATGGATTCGTTTGCAAGGACCCCATGGCTGTGAGCGCAGATGACTTCTTCAAGGCCGCGAACCTTGACAAGCCTAGGGACACCATGAAGAGCAAGGTGGGGTCCAACGTCACTTTGATCAATGTCATGCGAATCCCTGGAATTAACACCCTTGGCATCTCTCTAGCCCGCATCGACTATGCGCCCTTAGGAGAGAACCCACCGCACACCCACCCACGTGCCACCGAGATCCTCACAGTGCTTGAAGGAACACTATACGTTGGGTTTGTCACGTCCAACCCAAACAAACTCTTCGCCAAGGTGCTCAATAAGGGTGATGTGTTTGTATTCCCGGAAGGACTCATCCACTTCCAATTCAACCCCATCCACGACAAGCCAGCAGTTGCTATTGCAGGACTCAGCAGCCAAAACCCTGGGACTATTACCATCGCCAATGCGATCTTTGGATCAAAACCTCCGATCTCGGATGATGTTTTGGCCAAGGCATTCCAAGTGCAGAAGGGGATAATTGATTGGCTTCAGGCTCAGTTCTGGGAGAACAACCACTACTAAAAACTAAAACATGCTAGCTTTATGAGATGATGCATACCTTGAATCCTCTACATGTACACGTGTTTAATTCTATATAACAAGCAGTAAAAATAAATGCCATGTATGAAGTTCTATATCAACTATGTTTAGGGCCCCCATATTATTGGGAAGACTTTGTATTCAATCAATGTAGTATGATGTACTAGTGTGTTTCCCTTTACGTTAATACAAAATGGTACAGTTGCATAACTCTCCCGCGGAATTTTTATGATGACAGCTGAGCTGAGTCATGCTGCAATTATAAAGAATTTTAAGTCTAGAAATACGCATCAGAGCCATAACAAGGTGTGTTTGGAATGGCCTTGTAACATATGATGGAGTAACTATCTTTGTAAATGTAAATACATATTTCGCTTCCTTTTCCACAACCAATGTCACCTTTTAAATCTTAAGCAAGAAAGTTATGCTATCTCAAGTATATTCAGGTATCACTTAATTGATCAAAGGAGCACCCTAGCAAAACGATTTTTGTGATACATTCTACAAATGCATACCATATTTCATTTTTACAATAATCAAGAGGACCTCATCATCTGCGTTGACTCCAAAGCCATATTCATGATGGTGCAGATGGCAGTAATCGAACAGCACGAATAGGCTACGCAACCAGCACAACCAGCAGAGAAAACCATATTATCTGTATGGGTTCTTAGCCATTATGGATATTGCCTCTATCTAGTGGTATCTTAGACGATGATAAAACCTATAGAGCAAAAAAGAAAAGGAATGTTCACTACATCTAACCTAGTATGCAATTGTACCTAATTATTGGCATCAGATCCCGACTTTATTTCTTATACCTGTTCTAGATGAATGGCGAATAACACATCGCTCATTTGAAGATGACTGGACAATTAGTTGAAGACATGCATTTTCTTACATTCATTTAGCACGTTAACTAATAAAGCTACAATGTATGTTATGTCATTTGCCACCACTAACAATTAACAACAATGGCATCGAAGCATGGACATAGGGTGTTGTGACGTCTGCAGTAAGCTGGGCTTTCATAGTCAACGGTGAGTTGGTAAATACGGTCAATAGTGGGCTAGACCTGTCACTTCTTCCTAGAAGAAGTTCATTCCACACCCTTTAACTATCAACGTTGTTCGATTATCAACGCTCAACCGCAAAACCAGATATTTGACACCCTTCAACTTTTCAAACCGTCAAATTTACACCCTTCGGTGGTTTTAATGGTGATTTTCGCTCATGTGGCGACACGTTTGCTGTCCTATGTGGCGTCACGTCAGGTATAAGGGGTAAATTAGTCTGTTTTGATAGTTCGAGGGATCAACTAAACTTTATAAAAATATATAATAGAAAATATTTTTTTAGAAAAATATGTAATTAAAAATAGTATAATATTGTTTAGGCTTAGAAAATTAATAAAAAATTTGTTTTAGCTCAAAAAATATAAAACTATTTTTATATTTTATAAGAACTAGTCTATTTTATAAAAGTTTTCTAAAATATAAAATTAATTATATATTTTTGAGCTAAAAAAATTATATTGATTTTCTAATACTGAATTATATTTTAGCATTTTTAATTATATTTGTTTTCTAAGAAAAAAATATATTTTATGTCATTTTTTTATGAAGTCTAGTTTCCCCGCGAACTATCAAAGCGGATCAATTTACACCCCTCATGGCTGACGTGGCGTCACGTGGGATGGAAAACGTAACGCCACGTCAACGAAAACCGCCATTAAAACCACCAGGGTGTAAATTGAACGGTTTGAAAAGTTGAAGAATGTCTGATATCTGGTTTCGCGGTTAAGAGTTCAAAATCGGAAGCCGTCGATATCTGAGGGGTGTGGAATGGACTTTTTCTGGTCTGTGCTGCTATCAGAACAGTTCTGGTATTCGGCCCAGCTGGGGTCCAGGTAATAGAATAGTTTTAGTAATTTAGGTTTCATAACTTGATGTTTGAATTCTGCCTTAAATCCAAATCTTACAATTCAATTTTGAATCACTATTACAAATACCGAATAAAGCAAATGAAGTCCAAATCGAACACTTATGTTATTCCATAAATGAACTGGAAAGTAGTCATGAATTGGCTAACGTAAGAGGAAAAATAAAAAAATGGACCAACATGCAGAGCTCAATCTGTATGTTCGTTAGCTTAAACACAAGAGACTCCGAAGGCATACTAGAGCAACAATTAAATATAAATTAGGATAACGCACAGAAAAGTTGGCCATGTTCGGTTGGCTAGCGATAGGTGTTGGATTGTGCTGAGAGAAAATACTGCCAACTGACTGGTTCTGATTTAATCTGAGAGAAAAGTACCGCTAGCTGGTGGCTGATAAGCCAAACGAACGGGACGAAAAAGGCTGATGAGCCAAACGAACACGAAAAAAAGACATAGTACAGTAGCATGGAGCTAGCAAAGATAAAATAACGATAGTAAAACATACCACGACATGCAACGGATTGTTTTAGGCTTTTAGCTAGGTTACACGCAACAGATTGTTTCAGCTAAGTTATTCGTGCATGCATCGAATAGAACCACAGTGCACCATACTGAGGCACAAAAACTCTGGAATACTACAAATCATGTTGTACAGCCTTCACCTAGGCATGCATCTGACAGCCTATATCTTACAACTCAGTACATCCACCGGCATCAACCACGGCACCCCAATGATAGGACATTGTCACTGGATCTGCACAGGATGGTAACATTCGTCAGATTCTCATGATAATACACATGCAAACTATGAACAAGCAAACAACTTAACATAGGCCAAAGATGATGCCTCAACTTAACATATATGTAGATACAAGGCCAAAGATGACTCAAGAGGACAGCAACAACAGGTTATTTCCAATTTATTGTGTCTTGAAAAATAAATATATGATTGATACAAACCAAGAGATAGGCCTAGTTCAATTAATCAAACTTTTTCAACTGATCTAGTATTTCAAAAGTTTATTCAAGATTTCTCCAGCAGTGTCCAAGGTTTGCCACTTCATATATAAACAAAAACAAAAAGACTCACACTGCTATAAATCTAGATAGATTTCTCCACTTGTGTTGCTAGACATATAAACACTGCTATAAATCTATACAATCTATCTAGATATACGCTGGAGAAATCTAGATAGATTTATAGCTTTTACAATCTATCTAGATATACGCTGGAGAAATCTAGATAAATAGAAACAAGAGGGTCCTGCAAACAAAAGGAGGACATATAAACATAGAGGGTCCTGCAAACAAAAAGGAGAACATCCAAGGTACAGGATGGCTGATACAAATCACGCATATATAAATAATAAAATTCCGTCAAATCTAGTCAAATCATAAGAGTTACATGAGATATTGTTAAGTTAAAAGAAGTGGCATCTAAGAGTTGTTTAGAATAATGAAATGGAATTCCAGTTCATATTTGACATATGAGATCAACAAGCAACAAAAATCTCACCTGTTGCTGCTGTGGCTGCTGCGCCACTGGTTGCTGTTGGTAATTTGGGTAGCCAGCATAAGCTCCGCCTCCATAACCATACGCATTAGGGTCCTGAGATTGAGGATAGCCATATGCCTCATAGCCTTGCCCATAGCCATAGTATCCTGAATTAGCCCCTGCCCACTGGTTGGAATCCTGCTGAGGCTGGAAATATAAATGTATCAGCTTCGATTGATAGGTATAGAAAAAGGTGAGCTAATGTGCCAGAGCCAACCTGAACTTGTTTGTTTGAAGGACTGCGACCCCAAGAAAGCCTCACATTCTGGCCTCCAATCAAGGTACCTTGCAGAATTACCAATGCCTCCTCAGCAGAAGATCTGGACACATGGTAACAGAAGTTTAATAACTTGAATACACTCAAGCACATATCCACAAACCAGAGAACGAGTTGAGCACAAATTCAGTCAACCTGTTAGCATATTGAACAAAACCACATCTTTTGCCGACAGGGATCTTAACATGGACCACTTCCCCATAAGGGGTGAAAACTTGTTTCAACATATCTTCAGTGACACTGGGGTCAAGGCCGCCAACAAAAACCTGTGCTCAACAACGACAGGTTATTAGTAGCTGGTTAAAACAATTACCTGCAGATGAGAAAATAGCATAAAGAACGCACGGTGGTATTGCTAGGGTCATTGTCAGACTGAACTCCCTGGGCACTTGGTACTGTAAATAAAACACAAATAAAAAAGTGTAATGTAAGACTCACTGAACATTGAGAAAATATAATGTGGATGTGGATGATTATCATTGTACAGTATGAGCTTCAATGGTTATAAACCGTAATTTGGTCAAGATATTCATTTGCGGATATCACATGCCATATTGCATTCGCAAAAGAGCATATTTCAGATAAATCAGATTCACAATTACTAGCCCACAGGATACTACCACAGCAGCAAGCACACGGAATCACAAGTTGATGACAAAAAAAGCATAAAGCTGCAAAAAACAGTCAAATTGTTGGGCTAAAGGTGTATCAAATATTGGTTGCTCGTTTTTCAATCTATAATTCAAAGAATCGTATCAGAGAGCATATCGCATTGTGGGACTTCAATAGCTAAAAGGTCAATTCTACCAATTAATGTTTAAATGCATTTTGTTTACAAAATTCATCCATAGAAATTGCTACAGCATGAACTTTCAACTACACTTGTACCACTGTCTAAAGAGAAGTACACATACCAGTGTACCTGAAATCATAGGTCTAAGAAAAAAGTTCAACAGTTTTGGTTCCACAAAGGATGATACTAGACAATAGTAGAAAGTCAGCAACCAACTACTCCCTCCATTTCAAATTGTAGGTCGTTTTGGCTTTTCTAGATATATACATAGAATTCGCTATGTATATAGACCTAGAGTATATCTAGATAGATTGTAAAAGCTATAAATCTAGAAAAGCCAAAACGACCTACAATTTGGAACGGAAGTAGTACTTTCATCTGAGCTCTTATCTTGCAAGATTCAAAATACATCCACAGCCACAAAGCAAGAAAATAAAAGCATATTGGGATTTGTTCCAGACAAGCAAATCATTAAAAAAAATATTCAGAGGACTTGGTTATCATTAAGGCAACTGAAATCCACATGCAGAATGTCACCCCAAATCTCAGGATTACAAAAGACAATAAAATCACTACTTTCAACGAGCTAACAAGTGGGGAAAAAAATTCCAAATAAATAAGGCTAGGAAGGTCAGTAAATGAGGTATCACCGCTTTTACTGTTTTCTAGAACTTTTTTTCCTCTTCATGTAAGCACACTAGAATGATACATACTGAACTCTAGAATCTCCCTTGGGGCCTCGGCCTGCTTATTTAGAAGGATCTTGAAACTACTTAAGATGTCCTAGGAGGCCAGGAACTACAGAAATTGTGAAAAGGTTTAATTAAGCTCCTCCCCTAGTGCCCCCAAGAAAGGAACTTGAAAGCTTCTGCAACATTACCATAGGATAGGCACAGCATGAAAATGGCATATTTATAGAACACATTATAGGTAAACACACTGTAGAAGAATCGGCAGTTTGCATGTTTTCTGATGTTACTTTGCAGTCATGGAAGTAAACTAGATATACGAAAAGAAATAATATGCAAAATGGAAGTTTACCAAAGGATGTGAAATCGCCCAAAGATGTTAACACATAGCATCCACACGGGAAAAAGGTTGTGGAAAGGAAATTGTAGAAAACATGAACCCATAAGAAAATGAGCGCAGGCTCCCGATCACTACGCTTTGAAGCTTATGCACTACATACAAACACCCCAACTTGGAACATTTGAGTGGTAAGGTACTTAAATAACAGCTTTAACAATGAAGGAAAGAAGGAAATAAATGGATTGTGGCAGGAAGGAAATGAAAGGCAAAGGTTCTTAACGGGTAATAGATTTCATACAAGAAAGAAGAAAGACTGCGGCAGGAAGGGGAAAACTAAGACGTAAAGTAGATACCGTAGGAACCAAGATCAAATTTAGGACATAAACAATTAACACTGACCTAACCAGAGGCCACGCATTACACAAGACATGCATTGCAGCTCAAGTCAGTTCCAAGGCTCCTAAATGAAGAGCCTCGTGGTATCCTGCTTCCAGACAATAGGAGTTTCATGAGTATTTCATCAGAATCCTAATTTATCAAATGATCCGAATTCAGGAACGAAATGCTGTGGAGCTATTGACTTGTTCAAGGACTGCAACCAAGCTTCAATACATTTGGAACAAGTATACAAAACAAAACCACAGAGGTTGAAACTAAAGTAGCAAGTAACAGCAAACAACACAGTAACAAAATTAACGAATGAAATAATCTAGAAGTCAAATGTGATTATTCAAATGCGATGAAAAATACAAAATGCAGCAAAAAAACATGACTTCAACTGGTCTTAAGTTACTCCTCACCTTTTTCTTGAACTCCTGTAGCTTTCTTATTTGCAGCTGCCCCAATACGCATGGGTCTTGAAGAACAGATCATTCCATTCATTTCAGTCATTGCACGAGCTTGCTCATTAGGATCACCAAATTTCACAAAGCCATAACCCTTTGAGCGCATGGTTAGCTTGTCTGTTACAACTTTTGCACCCTTGACAGAAGGATAATGCACCCTGAATGTCTCTTGTAATATGTAATCCGTAACATCAGCAGCCAAGTCACCAACAAAAATTGTATAATCAGGGGAGTCATCACGTTTTTCACCAGCAGTGGCCCAGTTCAATCGGAATGGCAACTCAACATTAGGCATCATAGTCCCATTGTAAGTCTGAAGAACTCTTTCAGCGGCGGCACGGCTTATGAATTCAATAAAACCATAACCCTGAAGCTGTCCAGTATGCTTGTCACGAATAAGCTTCACAGATTGTACCTATAAATTCAAGAAACAAAACAGAAGATCAGCGTCCTCATAAGCACAAAAGCCAAAAAAAAACTGTGAAAAATAGAATGATAAGCTGATAATCACAGTGTACGGTGGTAACACAAAACATTCTAGGATCAATCAACCAGCCAGTTATAAAACAGCAATGCAACGCAACATTGCAAACATCACAGATCACATAATCAGTACAATTTTCTTGAAGCTAACCATGAAAACAAGCACCAATGCATCTGAAGTAAAATCTCAATGAAAATGCTAACCATGAAAACAATCACAAATGCATCTGAAGTAAAATCTCAATGAAAATATGGAAACAGTTTTCATCAATTTCAATGAATTCAGATTTAATGCCACACAATTAGTGTCATACACTCGTACCAACATATAAATACATGGACAGAAATTCTAAATCCACAATTAACAGCAGTAACATCACGCTCAAATCCTAAGGATTCACAGTTAATCAAATATAGCATCAAATCTGAATTCACAATCGATCATATATTGCATCAAACTCTAATAATCCTACATCAACGGTAAGCATAACGTATTGACATCTACGCCCAATAGAGTGTAAACAAGCATCAAGGGTCCAAACCGAACGGATCAAAGCAAGCCACGGGCGCCACGCGGCAGATTCCGACCACGAGACGTGCGGGAATCGAGAAGCGCGTACCTCCCCTGTGGCCGCGAAGCACCCGTAGATGTAGTTCTCGTCCATCCAGTACTGCAGGTCCCCGATCCAGAGCGTCCTGACCTCGTTGGGCCCGGCGGGTGCGGCGGCCACCGGGGCGGGTGGGGCCCCGTAGTAGCCAGCCTGCGGCGGGGGAGGCGCCTGGCCGTACGCGGCCTGGGGCGGCGGGGGCGCGTACTGGTGCTGGGGGTGCATCGGCGGCGGGATGCCGCCCCAGTGCGGCGGCGCGCCGGGGGCCGACTGCGGGGGAGGAAGGGCGACGCCGGGCTGCGGCTGCGGCATCATGGCGGCGGCGCGGCGGGCGGGGGAAACCTAGGGAGGGCGAGGCGACTGGCGAGAGAGGAGGTGTGGACGAGGAAGGAAGGGGTGCAGGTGGTGGGCTTGGATCGGGACGTGTCTATGCGTGTGGGCCCGAGCTAGATATTTTTGTCGCCGTCGGCCAATGGGTGGGGCCGTGATGGGATGGCCATGGCCTGGAACTGGAAGCATCTGGGCCGGCCTCGGGAGGAGCAGGGCAACCGCGGAACGACTATGCGTAGCGCGCGCGGACGGGTGGGCTCAACCATCAGGTTTCTTCGGCCCGTTAAGGGTTTGGCTGTGCGGAGTACCACATTAAGCTCAATAGAGACTCATATATTATTTTTTTCTATTATTTTTATTATTTACTTACGTTTTTTATATCTATTAATTTATATATTTTTTCTTTTCTATTCTATTTATTTATATTTTGTTCTGTACTCTTATTTTTTATACTAACTTGTTCGTCATGTATATATATATATATATATTGTTCGCAATGTGGGATATATTTGTTCTCCATGTGCATTAATTTGTTCGCAACGTAGATTTCATGTTCTCCATGTGCAGCAATTTATTCGCAATGTTAACTCATTTGTTCTCTATGTGCAGTAATTTATTCGCAACGTGGACTAATTTGTTCTCCATGTGCAGTAATTTATTCGTAACGTGAATTTATCTGTTCTCTATGTGCAGCATTTTGTTCGCAACATGAACTCATTTGTTCTCTATGTGCAATAATTTATTCATAATGTGGACTTACATGTTCTCCATGTGCAATAATTTGTTCGCAGTGTGGACTGATTTGTTCTCCATGTGCAGTAATTTGTTCGCAACGTGGATTCTTCTGTTCTCCATGTGCAGTAATTTGTTCGCAACGTGGATTCTTCTGTTCTCCATGTGCAGTAATTTGTTCGCAATGTAGACTTATATGTTCTTCATGTGTAGTAATTTGTTCGCAATGTGGACTAATTTGTTCTCTATGTGCAGTAATTTGTTCGCAGCGTGGATTCTACTGTTCTCCATATGCAGCAATTCGTTCGCAACGTTGACTCATTTGTTCTAATTTGATAAAAAAATATTCGCAAAAAAATGTCATCTAAATATAGTCAAGTGGGATCTTGTTTTGAAGATTTTATCGTAATAAATATTATAGTGCGATCGGAATTTAATTTGGATGCTTGGTTTAAAAGTAATGACTTTTTTCTAAACTTTATCGCATGCAAGTGAGGCATATTGTTTAATCTGCTGCTATACTTTATAGGGAACAGACCTACGTGTAAAAAGAGGATCAAACAATGGGTCCAACAGCAGCCCAATATGAAAAATAAAAGCGTGCAGCTCCTTTGGGCGACACGAGTTTGGTATCACGCTGGTGACGCCCAGCCGCGCCCGGGCAACCGGCAACGTGGACGTACGGTGGTATCCAGAAAAGAAAAAAACATATTTTTTAAATTTTATTTTAGAAACAAGAAAGTCTAAATTACTCCTCTAAGAATAACTAAAGTTCCAAGTAACCCCTGAACTATAGTTTTATTTTGCATCTAAAATTATGTCAATCGGTCTTTAACCCTTCAACTATATTTTGATTCATTTTGAATATAAAATTATATCAATAGATTCAATCTACTACTTCAAAAAAATTATCATTTTTCTATACATAAATGGTACTTTAAGTTGAAACTTAGGATACCATAAATTATGCTAAAAATATATTATTATTTTTTGTTATTATTTTAAAAGACTATAATACATAACAATAAATAAATCATATCAATATAAAATTTTACAACAAACAATAACGAAAAATTCATATTGTATTTTAAAAATATATTTTATGATGCATTGTATTATCCTACAAAAAATTAACTTAAAATAGACTTGTGCATGAAGAAATAAAAAATAAACCTTATAAAAGGGTAAATTGGACCTATGTATATAGTTATGGACGTAAAATGAACTAAAATATAGTTTAAGGGGTTATTTAGACTTTATTCATATTTGAGGGAGTAATTTAAACTCTTTTCTTTCAAAATAAATGCATGTCCAATCCTATCAATACATGTCTATGCATACGACCGCTAGAGAAAAAGATGGCAGGAAGAACCATGATTTAATTAACAACTTGATTTTGTACCCGTTAGGCATTTTCTATGAAATGGAGTTGTTTAGCCATACGATGGAGCATTTTGTTCTAGATACTCCTCCATTTCTAAAAACCTAAAAACCTGAGGTTTAGGACATTTCTAAACGGATCTTGTGCTCTAGTGCTACGAGGTTAAAGGGAGGTTTGGAGGTCATCGACCGATGTGGCACCCCAAGCCATAGATGGCAGACTAAGGCCCTGTTTGGATCCATCTCAACTAAAGTTTAGCCAGTTAATTTATAGTGGTTTATTTTAGCTAGCTAAAGAGTACCTACCTAAACTTTAGCCAGGGGTGTTTGGATCCATCAGCTAATTGAATTAATTGGACTATCCTAACCTTTATTAATTATGGACAGAATCATGTGATGGTGGAAAATTTCCATAAACATGTGTGGTATTTTGGTCTTTAAACTCGTTTAGCTGCGTTTAGCTAAGCTCAACCAGCTAAAGAAATCGTGTACCTTTTGGCATGCAACTAAAGTTTAGCTGAGTTTTAGCTGCTCTCGTTTGGATCCCTAGCAACTAAATTTTAGCTGCTAAACTTTAGCTGCTAAATTTTAGCTGGTGAATCCAAACAGGGCCTAACATAATAACGGTGGAAAACTCAGCTGGAGTTAGAGAAGACAGACGTAGATGAGATGCATCATGCTAGATAGAGAGTCTTGAACAAGTGGCACTAGCATTAATTAAGAAAGACGCACGTGAGATTTAAAGATGATGACATGAGCAAGAGCAAGAGTGTACCGATCATAAAAATCCCCGAACCAATCAGAAAGACCTCAACAATGAGGCCAGATACACAACAAAAATGTGAGTAAGGATATCAAGACACCTTAAGTTTAGCCGTTCAACATGTACAACTAGAGTAATAAAAATTAATAAATAACAATATAATATATCTTACATATTTTCATATATATACATGTCTGTTAGAAACATTATATGGGTTAATATTTTTCTATTTTAAATTATATAGTTTGTTTAGATATAATTTTTATTATGTATCTAAATATACTACCAATTTAACTATATAATAACATTTATGTATGATTTTTTTCTCCAATTATTGTTGTTGAGTAAGTACATAGGCATTCCACATTATTTTAATGGGACTTAGATAAGAAAAGTATGTTCTTTTAAACAAACCAGCGAGAACTTCCGCATGTTTATTGATGACACGTATGTACTAAAATCGTGTAACTTAAATGGGCCATGGTAAACAGATCAGTCATACGAAACACTTTTAAAAATAATTTATATTCGCTCTCTCATGTATAAAGAGCTTTATATATTCTCAAATCTAGAAGCATATCATTTTCGAGATAGTTGGTCTTTATTTTTATGGAGAAAGACTCATCAATCTATTGTCTATTAATAATATGGGATTATTACGTATAGACGTGGTTATAAATGTGGGTATATTTAGGTGGCCCTTTTTCTCTTCGAAGTTTTGATGTCCTTGATTCTGCGTAGAATTGTTCTATTTTTTTCCTAGTGCTTCGTGCAACTTGTGTTGGTATCCTCAGATTAGCAATTTTGAAGAGAAAATTTGGTGCTTGTTTCTTGCTCTGCTTGGCTGTGGACTTTATTTTTATTGGTGCCATAACGATATGCTTTCCTTCTTTTAATATCCAGCAATGACAATTAAATTTGTTTCGGCTGTAGGAGCCATACGTATCTGTTGATTCCTTTCAAAAAAAGCTCAGAGGAGGTTTCATGGTAGAAGAATTATTTTTTAGTTTGGAGGTTGTTTCCTTTTCAAAGAAAAAGGTGGGTACAAAAAACACGGGTGAAAAAAAAGGGGCTAGGGGTGAACTCACCATGAGGTTTTTCGCTCGACCAAAATACTTCCGTAAGAGCATCTCCAAGAGACTAGCTAAATCATTTTCTAAAGTTAAATTTAGCTATTGTTAGAGAAAAAAAGTTTCCAACAGACTGTATAAATGACCCTCCAAATTTAGTGGCTCTCCATCTCACCTCATTCGCTAGCTATTTTTAGCTAACCTACCTCACTAGTCATCTTTATAGAATCTGTTGGATTACCCCATTGAACTAGATGACTTTCTATTTTTACAAAGGGGCTATAATCTCCATATTTAGCTAACACGATACGGAGTCTCTTGAAGATGCTCTAATATTTTTTCCTACATCGTGGGTTCAGGTGGGTTTATTGTGAGGGGTACGAGGGGTTTTTATTGATAGCAATAGTTTTCAAAAGAACTCTTGCTTTCGGTATAGATCGTGAGAAACGAAAAATCGGCTAAGAGAATGGAAACCAGAAAAGGAGGCCGGTCTTCACTGTCCGTTGTTTTTTTTTTTTTTGCGCGGCCTACACTGGAGGCCAGGTGCAGTGCGGGGGCTCGAACCCTGCCTCCCTCCCTTGGCTGGGCCACAGACCCGTCCGCTTCGCTGTCCGTAGGTTCGCTAAGCCAACCGGCGCCGTTGCCTCTCCGCGGCCACGGTGGATGGCGATCGTCGTGGGACGCCGCCGCGGAATCACTGCT
>OAMR01000570.1:81148-92956 GCA_900205405.1 Echinochloa crus-galli
GATAGCCTCAATTTCTTTAGCCATGGCATCCTCCCATGCCGGCTGGCCGGCAGCTTGGTGATAGCCCAATGGCTCCTCCATCTCCATGAGTAGAGCCTCATCATCAGCATACTCATTGGCTAGGACCACACGTGGTCCATTACGTATTATACTGTCAAGGTGTCTCCGTCGAAGGAGCCCATCGTCGCTTCCAACATGGCCACTGACCATGGGGAATGTATTTTTGCGACCGGCGTGGCAGGGTATGCCTCCAAACCGGCTGCAACTGCTGAGCTGCCTGGTCCACCACCAGCAGCTGCTGTTGTGGCCGATGGCAATGTGGCAGCTTGCGGAGTAGTCGGAATTTCTGAGCATGAGCCTGCAGTGGGCGCTTGTGGGCAAGCTGAGCCTACTGCAAAAGGCACTGAGCTTCCCACAACTGGCTTGTTACTTGCGTCTTCCTCAATAATGAAATCTGATGATCCACCAGCTTCTACAACTCCTGACCAATGCCACTTAACACTTTCTTCAAAAACAACATCACGACTTACATGTATCTTGTTGTGTCGTGGATCAAATAGGCGGTGAGCTTTGCTTATCTATGCAGAAACGTCTGCACTCTCTGAAACATAAAACGTCTCATCCACTGCCTCCATGCAAATTGGAAACGCTAGCAGGCCACACCCAGGAGTAACGTCAACAATCATATCAAGACACCTTAAGTTTAGCCGTTCAACATGTACAACTAGAGTAATAAAAATTAATAAATAACAATATAATATATCTTACATATTTTCATATATATACATGTCTGTTAGAAACATTATATGGGTTAATATTTTTCTATTTTAAATTATATAGTTTGTTTAGATATAATTTTTATTATGTATCTAAATATACTACCAATTTAACTATATAATAACATTTATGTATGATTTTTTTCTCCAATTATTGTTGTTGAGTAAGTACATAGGCATTCCACATTATTTTAATGGGACTTAGATAAGAAAAGTATGTTCTTTTAAACAAACCAGCGAGAACTTCCGCATGTTTATTGATGACACGTATGTACTAAAATCGTGTAACTTAAATGGGCCATGGTAAACAGATCAGTCATACGAAACACTTTTAAAAATAATTTATATTCGCTCTCTCATGTATAAAGAGCTTTATATATTCTCAAATCTAGAAGCATATCATTTTCGAGATAGTTGGTCTTTATTTTTATGGAGAAAGACTCATCAATCTATTGTCTATTAATAATATGGGATTATTACGTATAGACGTGGTTATAAATGTGGGTATATTTAGGTGGCCCTTTTTCTCTTCGAAGTTTTGATGTCCTTGATTCTGCGTAGAATTGTTCTATTTTTTTCCTAGTGCTTCGTGCAACTTGTGTTGGTATCCTCAGATTAGCAATTTTGAAGAGAAAATTTGGTGCTTGTTTCTTGCTCTGCTTGGCTGTGGACTTTATTTTTATTGGTGCCATAACGATATGCTTTCCTTCTTTTAATATCCAGCAATGACAATTAAATTTGTTTCGGCTGTAGGAGCCATACGTATCTGTTGATTCCTTTCAAAAAAAGCTCAGAGGAGGTTTCATGGTAGAAGAATTATTTTTTAGTTTGGAGGTTGTTTCCTTTTCAAAGAAAAAGGTGGGTACAAAAAACACGGGTGAAAAAAAAGGGGCTAGGGGTGAACTCACCATGAGGTTTTTCGCTCGACCAAAATACTTCCGTAAGAGCATCTCCAAGAGACTAGCTAAATCATTTTCTAAAGTTAAATTTAGCTATTGTTAGAGAAAAAAAGTTTCCAACAGACTGTATAAATGACCCTCCAAATTTAGTGGCTCTCCATCTCACCTCATTCGCTAGCTATTTTTAGCTAACCTACCTCACTAGTCATCTTTATAGAATCTGTTGGATTACCCCATTGAACTAGATGACTTTCTATTTTTACAAAGGGGCTATAATCTCCATATTTAGCTAACACGATACGGAGTCTCTTGAAGATGCTCTAATATTTTTTCCTACATCGTGGGTTCAGGTGGGTTTATTGTGAGGGGTACGAGGGGTTTTTATTGATAGCAATAGTTTTCAAAAGAACTCTTGCTTTCGGTATAGATCGTGAGAAACGAAAAATCGGCTAAGAGAATGGAAACCAGAAAAGGAGGCCGGTCTTCACTGTCCGTTGTTTTTTTTTTTTTTGCGCGGCCTACACTGGAGGCCAGGTGCAGTGCGGGGGCTCGAACCCTGCCTCCCTCCCTTGGCTGGGCCACAGACCCGTCCGCTTCGCTGTCCGTAGGTTCGCTAAGCCAACCGGCGCCGTTGCCTCTCCGCGGCCACGGTGGATGGCGATCGTCGTGGGACGCCGCCGCGGAATCACTGCTCATCTGCAGGTAAGTTCTGTCTTCCTACTCGACGCCCCAATGCCTTAATCCCGAGTCGCTTTCTCCCCGGTCGGTTTGTTCTCAGGGCCGCACGGCCCCCGTTAGCGCTCCGCTCGCGACCTGCTCGGTGTAATGCCTCCGCGAGATCATTTTCCGCTTTGAGAAAAAAAAATAGCTCGAGGTGGCAGTGTAATCCGCATCTTTCCCGTGATTGCAGTGCATCCTGCATCGGCCCCGTTGAAGCCATAGTTATTGTTCTTGTCGGGTATTGCCTGTTGGCAACAGGCCTCAAGAACTACACGCCCAACATGATGAGCAACTAAAATATAACAGATGGACACACAGTATGGGGCAACTGTAGAGTTTTATTGGAATCACAATCCGACTCAATCTGATACAGGTTCTAGCATCTGCTATAAATAGAACCCAAAGTAGCTGAACAGATCATGCCACTACATAATCATTATTACAAGAGAAAAACAAACGCACGCACTAAGCACATGCAGAAACGTCTGCACTCTCTGAAACATAAAACGTCTCATCCACTGCCTCCATGCAAATTGGAAACGCTAGCAGGCCACACCCAGGAGTAACGTCAACAATCTCCCCCTTAGTCCTGATGTGGTTCAAGATCACGGACACCGAGCAGGTGCCGCATGGTCACCAGCTTCACTGCCGGTAATGCCTTTGTGAGTGCATCTGCACGCTGCTCATTAGTGCGTACGAACTCGATGACAATCTGTCCTTCTTTAACACATTCTCACATGAAATGGTATTTTGTATCGATGTGCTTACTGCGGCCATGGAAGACAGGATTCTTCACTAGAGAAATGGCTGATTTGTTGTCAATGAATAGCTTGACTGTCTTGGGTTCCTCCCCTGTCAGCTCTCCTAGCAGACTTCTGAGCCACAACGCCTGACATGCTGCAGTTGCAGCAGCCATAAACTCAGCTTCGCACGATGACAATGCCACCGTTTTCTGCTTCCGTGAGTTCCACGAGATCAAGCTGTCATTGATGTAAAATGCCATACCTCCCATGCTCTTCCTGTCATCCATGTCACCAGCCAGATCGCTGTCTGAATATCCAGTGACCACCTGTGCATTACTATGCCTGGGATACACTAGCCCATAATGCACTGTCCTCTTCAAATACCTCAAAATGTGTTTCACTGCCTTCTGATGAAGTACCGTAGGCCTCTCCATGAATCTGCTGACCACTCCGACAGCAAAAGAGAGGTCCGGCCTAGTGTGAAGGAAATACCTCAAACAGCCAATTACACGTCGATATTCAGTGGCGTCAACAGGTTCTCCATCAGCATCTTTGTGTAGCTGCAGCTTCTGCTCCATGGGGATTTTGACAGGATTGCAATCAGCCATGCCAAATTGATCAAGCACCTTCCTGGCATATGCGCTCTGCTTGATGGTGACTCCTACTTCTTTCTGCTCCACCTCAATTCCGAGGTAGTAAGCTAGCAAGCCAAGATCACTCATCTCAAACTCACCCATCAGCTGCTGCTTGAAAGCGGTGATCATCACTGGATCTTCCCCGGTCACGATCAGATCATCAACGTAGACACCAACAATAATTCTAGCATCAGCCTTGCCCCTTGTGTACACAACTTGCTCCTGTACACACCTTGTGAAACCAAACTGTTTCAGACTTCTATCGAGCCGCATGTTCCATGCGCGCGGCGCTTGCCGAAGCCCATAGAGTGCTTTGTTCAGTTTGAGCACCAAGTGCTCCTTGTCCTTGACAATGAATCCCTCTGGTTGGGCCACATAGACCTCCTCCTCAAGCTCACCATTTAAAAATGCTGACTTGACATCGAGGTGGTGAACCTGCCACCCACGGTTGGCAGCAATAGCGAGGATAACACGTACAGTGTCAAGGCGTGCAACCGGAGCGAATACTTCATCAAAATCAATGCCCTGCTGCTGGACATATCCCTTGGCCACCAAGCGAGCCTTGTGTTTGATCACCTCCCCAAATGAGTTCTTCTTTAATTTAAACACTCATTTGAGCCCAATCGCCTTGTGCCCAGGTGGCAACATGGTGAGCGACCACGTCGCATTCTTCTCAATCGCCTCAATTTCTTTAGCCATGGCGTCCTCCCATGCCGGTTAGCCAGCAGCCTGGTGATAGCCCAATGGTTCCTCCATCTTCATGAGTAGAGCCTCATCATCAACATTCTTATTAGCTAGGACCACACGTGGTCCATTACGTATTATACTGTCAAGGTGTCTCCGTCGAAGGAGCCCATCGTCGCTTCCAATATGGCCACCTGACCATGGAGAATGTATTTTTGCAACCGGCGTGGTAGGGTGTGCCTCCAAACCGGCTGCAACTGCTGAGCTGCCCGGTCCACCAGCTGCTGCTGCTGTGGTGGCTGATGGCAGTGTGGCAGCTTGTGCAGTAGTCGGAATTTCTGAGCATGAGTGTGCAGTGGGCGCTTGTGGGCAAGCTAAGCCTACTGCAAAAGGCACTGAGCTTCCCACAACTGGCTCGCTACTTGCGTCTTCCTCAATAATGAAATCTGATGTTCCACCAGCTCCTACAACTCCTGACCAATGCCACTTAACACTTTCTTCAAAAACAACATCACGACTTACATGTATCTTGTTGTGTCGTGGATCAAATAGGCGGTGAGCTTTGCTTCCTTCCTCAACGCCGAGGTAGACGAACGGCTGACTCCGATCATCAAGTTTCTTCAAGTGTGTCGGTGTCTATGCATGTGCCGTGCAGCCGAACACACGCAGGTGTGCCAAGTGTGGCTTACTCCCTGTCCACGCCTCGAACGGGGTACGGTCACCCATTGCCTTTGTTGGTAGACGATTAAGAAGATAGACAACGTGGCGTACTGCCTCCCCCCAAAATATATTCGGCACATGCATACTCTTGAGTAGAGACCGTTCCATTGCCATCACAGTCCTATTTCGACGCTCCACCACACCATTTTGCTGCGGCGAGTACGGTGCAGTGAAGTGCCGCTCAATTCCTGCCTGCTCGCACACCTTTTCGAGCTCAGCTGAGAGGAATTCCCCGCCGCGGTCAGACCTGAGCACCTTTACTCGATGCCCACTAGCATTCTCCGCCAATGCCTTGGTCCTCAAAAATGCTGAACACGCCTGGTCCTTTGTCTTGAGCACGTGCATCCACATCCAACGTGAGAAGTCATCAACAATTAACATGAAAAACCGATTACCAGAAGAAGTCGATGGTGTGATCGGCCCGCATAAATCAATGTGAAGCAGCTCAAGAGGCTTCTTTCCTCGGTATCTCGCTGCCGCTGGAAATGGCAGCCTTGCTTGCTTTGCCACAAGACACGCATGGCAAAGCTGATGGGGATGTACAATCTGCGGCACACCAGCTGCCATCTGCTTATCGACAAGGAGTTTCAGGGCTTGAAAGTTGACATGTCCAAGCCGTGCATGCCATAACCATGCTGGTTCCTCTAGCCTTGCCAGGAGGCACACTGGGCTTGCTAACTTCAATTCGATGTGGTACAGGCGGTTCGGTGTGCGTTTAACTTTCATAAGGAGACGCCAGGGATTTTTTATGAACACCTCAAGCTCATCTTCATCCATGACAATTTTGTGCCCGGTCTCAGTAAGCTGACCAAGACTCACTAAGTTGCTACGCAACCTAGGAATATAATATACCTCCTGGAGCATCCACTGATCTCCGTTCTTGCATGTGAATAAAATTGAGCCTTTTCCCATGATTTGCACCGTGGAGCCATCACCAAATTTAACATTACCAGTGACACCTTCATCAAGTTCACAGAACTTCACCTTATCACCAGTAATGTGGTTACTTGCTCCATTGTCGAGGTACCAAAATTCACTTGACGCTGCAACATGCTCCCCTATGTGCAGCTCCGGCCACACCTTTTCTTCGTTAAGGAAGACAACTACAACATGCTCCCCTATGTGCAGCTCCGGCCACACATTTTCTTCGTTAAGGAAGACAGCCTCCTGCTGCTCCTGTAGAACCGGTGCGGACTCCTCCAACACTGCAAGGAGCAGGGCCGGTTCGGTGTTCTCGGCATGCGTGAGATGTGCTGTCTCTTGTTTCATGGGAGCCTTGCACTGAGATTGATAGTGCCCCATATCACCACAATTATAACACTGGATATGGCTCTTATCACGGCTACTGCTGCTAGAGCTGCCTGCCCCATCTTTGCGCGGCGAATTGCCACGACCACCTCGGCCTCGACCTCTACCGCGTCTGCGACCGCCACAGCCGCCGCGATTTGCACTGTCTGCAGAGGGCTTGTACTTGTAGCCTGATGACGAATCCCCGCTGTCCTTCTTAGAACGTGCTTCCCACGAAGCTTGAGTGAGGAGCACCTGCCCCTCAGCAACGTGTCCGCCGCTAGACACACGTGGACGAGTGCGCTCCTCGTACGTCTTCAACTGCCCCACAGCCTCCTCGAATGGCATGGCATCGAGGTCGTAGAACTGTTCGATGCCGGCGATCACGCTAAGAAAGCGATCGGGCACAGTGTCGAACAACTTCTTCACAAGCGCGGCATCGCTTAAAGTTCCACCAAGATTGCTATACCTGACAGACATGCCGGTAAGCTTGCCGGCATACTGGTCCAGGGACTCCGCTTCTTGCATGCTCAGGGCGTCGAAGTCGCTCTTCAACGATTGCAACCGCGCATCTTTGAGGCGGTCCGCACCGACGAACCTCGTCTTGAGGCAGTCCCAGACCTCCTTTGCTGTTGTCTTCATCGCCACTTGCATGAGGAGGTCCTCTGGGAGCGCTTGGAGAAGATGCGACCTCGCCTTCTTGTCCTTCCTCAAGTTGACGGCCGTGTTTGCCGCCGGCTCGATCGCTTCCCAGACATCTTGATCTTCCATCATAGCTTGGACATGAATCACCCAGCTGGTGTAATTCGTTGCCGTCAGCTGCGGATATTGGAACGGCCCATTGCCGTTCTCCCGCGACGATTGTCCTTGAGCAACAAGCGACATGGTGTTGAAACGTGGATACTTGGGCATGCAACAACTGTGCTCTGAATACCAAATGTTGGCAACAGGCCTCAAGAACTACACGCCCAACATGATGAGCAACTAAAACATAATAGATGGACACACAGTATGGGGCAACTGTAGAGTTTTATTGGAATCACAATCCGACTCAATTTGATACAGGTTCTAGCATCTGCTATAAATAGAACCCAAAGTAGCTGAACAGATCATGCCACTACATGATCATTATTAAAAGAGAAAAACGAACGCACGCACTAAGCACATGCAGAAACGTCTGCACTCTCTGAAACGTCAAACGTCTCATCCACTGCCTCCATGCAAATTGGAAACGCTAGCAGGCCACAACCAGGAGTAACGTCAACATTGCCTCTTGCCGAAATCTCAAGAACAAATCCATTCTCTTGTTGAGAAAGCTCACCTGACATGGATATGCTTGACTGCTTCTTCAATTCGTAAGAGGGCCAACGTCTGAAAAGTGGCCTCCAGACTCTATTACACATGTAAATTTACGCGTTCCTATATACTTAGAGACACGATAATATACTAGGAAACATGGCAGCTGACTTGCTTGCCTTCCTTACCTTTCATTACAATATCAATACGGTACCATATTCTCTCTAGAAGTGTATGGCCATGTATCCAACCATCCACTCACCCTGTCGTTGCTCCTCGGCAATGTGTCTATTTTCCCTTTATCTTCCCCACTCACCTACACAACTATTCTCAACTTGTAAACTGACGAATCTTGCATTTTGAGGGGAATATGTCGCAGTTTAAGGTCAGCAACTTAACATATTTGAGCTTTGCTAAGTCCTCAAGAATCATCAACAATCCAATGCAGTTGATGATGGACACCTGAAGCTCGCATTGTTCAGACCCATGCTAGCTGTCTTACATTCAGTGACTTCAACTTTGGGAGTCCATTGAGCTCGAGCTTTCTTAGTTCAGAGAAACCATCATTGCAAATTTGCATTTCTTCTTGGTTGTATGAATTTTCGCCAAGCTTAAGCTCACTGAGGCTTGGAAGCTCGGCAATTGTGTCTATGTGTTCTTGGACTAGTCCTGACCGGCAAAGCTCAAGGACAGTGAGATTAGGGAGAAGGTAGCTGTGACTTGATCCTGATACTGACCCCACTTTCCCGTGTAACCTTAGATATTGAAGACGGCACAGAGCTAAATTAGTTCATTTAATGGAAATTCAACTATTCCATCTGTTAGCAGATCTAAGGACACGAGGAACTCCAGTCTTGTAAAGGGTGACACTATATCTTTGCTTGATAGCTTCCATGCTCGTAGGGACCGAAGATTGTACAACCTCTTCAGCAAATCATCATTCTGAGCCCACGGACCCCATGGTACACATTGAAGTGTCTGGAGGTTGTTTAGGAAATCTACTTCTTGTGGTCCATTTTCGAGGCATTCTGCTAGTACATGCCTCAGTGTTTTGATTTTCCAAAAACTTTGTGGAACTTCCTTTATTGTGGTGTTAGAGATATCCAGAGTCTGCAGATTGTGGAGTTCCTTGACAGACTTTGGAAGGCTTCTTAGGCTTGTATGTGCCACCCCCAAATACCTTAGATGGATCAACAATCCTATCTCCTTCGCCAAAGTATATTGATGTGCCACACCTGAGATCAATTACGCGTAAAAACTTGCAACGGTAAATAGTTGAGTAATATCGTGACGCCGTTTGAACATCTCCAATGTTTTCTTCCATGGGTTCCCAGTGCAGGGAAAGTCAGTGGCCATGGCTCTTTGCATCCCAACAGTTTCTGGGATATCACATAACATGGAACGGAGTTTAGGAGCAAATAATACCAGGATTGTGTGCGATTCAAATGTGTTCTGGAAAGAGAGCCGGCGGATGGATGTCCTGGAAAGATTGGTGGTGCAGTTGTGAGTTTGGATAAAATTAGTCTTACGAGCCTCTGATCGTGCAAAGGCAAGCACACGCTCATGGATGCTAGCGGTGATGATATTGTTGTTGTAGTCCGTCTAGACCAAATTGATTTGCCACCGAGAGATTAACATCTTTAGGTAGCCTTGGCTACAGTCCTCCATTGTCTGTCTGTCAGTTGGTTGCACAAAACCCTCAGCTACCCACAGGTGTATCAGCTTCTTGGAATCTATGTCAACCTCAGCTCTGAATGCAGCAAAGTAGAGAAAGCATTGCTTAAGGTGAGGAGGCAGGTCATCGAATCTCAACATGAGAATTTTTTCCATTAGATGCAGCTGTTTGTACTGTATCTGCAGTGACTGTTGCTCCAGATTCTTTGTTTGCCTTCTCTTTTGTTGCTGGTGAATGGGAAGATCCCTTTCTTTCAGTTGTTCTTGCTTTCTTTCTGGCTCTTGTTCCTGTTGCTGCTGCTTCTTTCTTTCTACTTGCTGACGTTGTTGCTGTTTGCACTGCTTCCTCTTTTTGTATTCGTCTTCCTTTTTTCCTTCTAACCGCCGGTTTTCTTCTCGCTCTTCCTCTTCCTGATGCTGCTGCTGTTTTGCTTGTAGTTCATGAGTCTCTTGTTGCTTCTCCATAGAATCTGTGTCTGTAGGAGAAATTTTGTCGAAGTGCAGGAGTTGATTGGTAAACTTCTGTCCATTGCTCTTCCCTCTTGGACCTCAGGAGACCAGCTAGCAGTGTGATTGCCAACGGTGAAACATGTAGTAGCTTCTCAATATTCTTGGAGTGCTCCTCTGAGTTCCAGAAATCTGAAGGAAATGTACTTTTCCCGAAGACCCTTTTGCAGAAAAGCTCTTTGCCATGTTTCTGATCTAGCCTCTTTAGCTCCAGGAGGTAATTGCAAAGATTTAGTCCCCTATTTTTTTACTGGTTCAACCTTCTCATTGAGGTTGTCTGTTATAAGAAAAAAAAACTCGACCCTTGGGGGAATGACCTCCCCCGAGGCATTGACCGGAAAGATAGAAGTTTCTCTCTTCCGCAGGGTCGAGAAAAGGCCACGAACCCCGGCTACCCAGGACGTGCCACTGACGGCGAGGACGCATCTGTGGCCGCGTATCACGCTGCAACCGTCAGTGGACCACGTATATCTCTGTTTAAATAGCGCAGTGAGTGGCCTTTTTTCGTTTTTCCACAAATTGTCTGTTATAAGAGAAGATTTGTTCTGTGTGGTAATAATCACTCTGCTTCCTCGATCACCTCCATCTGGTAGCACTGTCAAGAAAAGCTTCCATTCTTCCAGGTTGTGCACATCATCCAGAATGATCAGGTATCTTTTACAGGAGAGCTTTTGGGATAGCTCGTGCCTGATCTTTTCCTCACTTTCAACTGCATTTGATTTCTCTGTTGGATTGGACCAGTGGTTTGCTGAATTATTTCATTGAGGAGGTCTAGCAGTCTGTATTTCTCTGGTACATGAACCCAGACAACACATTGAAATTGTTTCTTGATACAGCTGTTTGCAACGATACAGCTGGCAAAAATTGTCTTGCCAATCCCACTTTTCCCAGTAATGGCAATAACAGTTCGCCTTTTATCATCTGATTGAAGCCAGTTTAGGATTTTGTCATAGTTTTGATTGATTCCAACTAGGAGTGTCTTATGCTCAAAGTCTGATTCTAGTGTGTACCTACATGCATAATAACCAAGAACGGATTAATCATACAATTCTATAAATGACAACACTGTACTCGACCTGGGGTGCAGGATTTAGTGAACAGATAACGGATGGCCAATCTTTTACGGAGGGCCAACAGGTATATCAGTACTATATTAAAATTCTCATGCATGCTGCATACACTGAAAAGATGATAGAAGGCTCAAACGTTCTAAAAAAACACTCTTATCACTTTCATATAGTTTTCCCCCTCAAGAAAACATTCTTAGAAAAGGTAGGAAAATTCTTAAATTCTTCAAGTCAAACAGGGAGAAGGCCATCATATCTACAAATTGTTAGGCCTCATTACATTTAAAGCTGTTACTATGTTAGACATGTATTGTTACCTAAAATATGTTTAAAACTTGAAAGGTGGCAAATTGTCTTGATATACTAAAATTCGATTGGTCATATATGTTTTTTTTCTCGAACGCGCAGGAGAGTTGTGTATCTTTATATTTAATAGAGAAGGAGTAGAGTACAACAAAGACAGTTCCTGTTGTAAATGGATATAATTTTACCGCGCAAAAATATGAGTTATGTAATACATGTATGAGTTATTTTGTACATTTGAACTAGATGCATTAAAGTATTCTGGTATTTAGTAATCTTGTACTTTCAAACAAGAAACTACTGATAATGGGCTTTGGACACATGAATAGGATTGAATAGCACACTTTTATAATATAACTTTCTAAGATTAACTTTGTACCATTTCTAATAGTTTGGGAATAGTAAATTGACCTGACATTTTGTTCACGAGGTAAACCGTATTGAACAATCCGCCTTGCCCATTTTACCGTCTAAACAAAAGTGAATTTACCCCCCCC
>OAMR01000570.1:92975-111604 GCA_900205405.1 Echinochloa crus-galli
TATTATTTGAATTGGTCAAATCTACCTCTTTACAAGATGAATTTTTAAATCATGAATTTTTGCATCTCTAGGATCAGTTCAATATTAAATGCTCTTAACATATGAAATAATCATGAAATTTTCTAATAACCTAAGTTGTGATGTCTAATCCCATATGTCAACTCACAAAAACTGAACTCAATTGGTACGTCGAGTAATATAAAAGACAGTTCTCATTAGGTTGTTTATTGGATCAATAAAATAGTTTACAAAGAATCAAATTTGTTAAAGGGCTAAGTTGACAAAGTGGATTGTCTAGGATAGTAAAATAGACCTCTTCCTTAAACGGAAAAATGGATCTATCTTCATTCTGTATCCTATCCCTTCTTGTGTGACCACAAAACCAACGCAACATACGCATCTCTGCTACACTCAGTTGTTGTATATGTCGCCTTTTAGTAGGCCAACATTCAGCACCGTATAGCATCGCCGGGCGAATCGCCGTCCTATAGAACTTACCTTTTAGCTTTTGTGGTACCCTCTTGTCACAGAGGACACTAGAAGCTTGACGCCATTTCAACCAACCGGCTGAAATTCTATGCCTAACATCTTCATCAATGTCACCATCCTTTTGCAGCATCGATCCTAAATACCTAAAGGTATCTTTCTCGGCCACCACTTGCCCATCAAGCCTGACATCTCCATCTTCATATCTAGTCCCACTGAAATCGCACATCATGTACTCGGTCTTAGTCCTGCTAAGTCTGAAACCTTTGGACTCTAACGTATGCCTCCACAACTCTAACTTCCTATTAACACCTGCTCTACTCTCGTCAACTAGCACCACATCATCAGCAAAGAGCATACACCAAGGGATATCACTTTGTATGATGGATCATTCGACGTACTAAAATAGACTTTCTTTATTCTATTTCTGTTTTAGCTACGCACCAATGTCCAAGTTGTTTGGATCCATAGGATCATTTTGCATTTTTATTGAACAAAGTATTTCCTAATATCTTTATTTCAGTATAATCCTCCCTAATGTTCTCGAAACATTTTGAGCAAATACAGCAGGTGCTCTGCCTTTTCATTGATAGTAGAAGAAGAGTTTAACATATGTACATGATTAGAACTAGCTAAACTACTCAGGGACTCTCCATATGGCCTATACAATCAAAGATTACAGTAAAACATATGGTTATGTCTTCCCCGGATCATACCATACCCGGCTCCCTATGTGCCTGCTGGTAGCCTGAGATGTCATGTTTAATTAGTACCATCACCTGGGCTGCGTTCATTGCCTTGTTGTCAAATATCCGCCGGCAGCGTTCTTTCCAAACGTTTCATAGTGTGTAAATGAGCATCTGTAAGTGGTTAGGCAAATCTGTCTGGCCAACTTGAACCAGTCGCTCCCACCATTTGTTGATAGTCAGCCCATGTTCTCGAAACACAGAAAGGGTCGCTTTATGGCGTAGTTTTATATTTTTCTCGAGCTTCAACATTGATTTGATAGGCCTACAAGTATTGGTGAGTTATATCTGCAGTTGTGTGCTTACAACCAATTGTCTCAACTCAACTTAAAAATATACCTTCCGGCTTAGTTTCAAGTTAAAAGATGAGTCAGTTTAATTCATAGGAATGGAAAACGAACTACTGCATTCCAAATTAATTAGGACACCATATTCATGATGAGTATTCTGGCGTGATCAAACACGTACCAATCGGAGTAGTGCCTTTGTGGAGGAGCCCAGGTGGTGGGGAGGTTCTGCAGCTGGTAATATTCCCTCCTCTTCTTGATGTCCTCCAGCCTTTCTTTGATAAGATCAACTTCGTTGCAGATGGAGTGGCGAACAAACAACCCCAGGAAGGAGTGCTTTATCCACGAGAGGAGGCTTGGCAGGTCAAGGCACCCACGGCAGTGGAGCTCGTCCTTGTGGAAGAACTCCTCCAGGAGATTCACGGCGGCGGCGGCGGCGGCAGTCGGCGTCGCCTAGGAAGGTGGACACCCACTCCAGCTCGTCCCTGAGTGCCCGCACTTCCTTGCCGACCTGGGACTGCAGCTTCACCTCTTGCATGGACATCTCCTCGAGCTTGTCCACGACTGCCTTCACAGCACCCTCTGCCATGGCACTGGATCAAGCTGATCTCATGCAGTTCACCTGCTATGTCGATCCTGCTCAGAGGCTAAGTAGATCCATCCTTTATATAGAGCTTGCGCGGAGCAAAGGTACAAACTATGCTAACTTTTTTTTACGACCAACTATGCTAAAATTTGGTCCACCTTTACTTGCCTACCTCCTTATGTGTGTATGGCAGCTATTTTCTTTATTGAAAAGAAACAGTTGCTATTTCGATTGACAATGTTTTCTAGTGGCAGACTGTTCTGTTTTACACACTGGATGCTAAAAGAAAAAAAATGATAGTCATTAGGCCCTGCTTGAGGTCATTTTATATTACTGAAAGTTCCTGACAGATTAATATTTTAATGATCCGGTTGGTGTATGCAACTCAAATCAGCAAAGGATGGCTTCGTCAATCCAAGCACTTTCAACTATTGATCATGTTAATGCTGTAGAAATAAAGGCACGTACAGCTTGGCCTCTCCACCCTCCATGGAACTGTTTGATCTCTGAATCAGCCAATCAGGTGACGTGTACTTGTCTAATTCATTTGTTTGTGGAAAGGGGGCTTTGATGTATGAAGAGTTTATTTGGAGGCCACAAGGTAAATCTGTAGCAGAGATGGATCAGAGTTCAGTTAAATCGCATAAGCATGCCCGAGTGCACAAGTAACTTGACGCAGGTATCTAATCTTGTGCACAGAGAACCTGAGGGTGTTCAAGTTCAACTGTTTGTTCCAACTGCATAATTCTGAACTGCGAATCCATGAGTGCTTGGTTGCGTTTTCTAGCGCTTATGTATTGTTAATTGTGCTGTTTCCATGACTTTACTCATGTGGTTGGTGCTGTTGCCCATCTTTGGTTGTTGGTGGTGTGTTTTTTTCTTCTGTTATTGACATGAGGTAGGGTAGAAATCCTGTACACATATATTTCTACGTGTGTAACTTGGCTCTTGATTGGTTTGATAGTGATCTTGCGATTTCTCACTTGTTCTTCCTCTCTAAGATTTATAATAATATTGTCTCCTTTTGTCATAGCTCTTTTAGCCTTGGATGTATCTAACATACTAGTAGTTTGCTTGGGAATGGGAAACTTCTGTGCAAGTCCAGGCCGGCCTTCGACTGCGTGCTCTTGTGGTCTCGCCTTGGACTCTAGGACTAGCCAATGGGAAGCTGGTCAGGGTAAACGTTTGATCATTTCTTGGACGTATAATTCTTTTTACCTATCTGATATGCCTGTCATTTGCTGTAGATTAGTTTACCATCGCTGTGGTGGGTACATTGTCGTGCATGTAGAAAATATATTGACAATCGAAGACTTGGACAGAGTTTAGTCATTTGAACGTTAGTTAGGCCTGTTGGAAGTAGCTACTCAAGTTGCAGTAGATTAGTTTACCGTCCTTGTAGTTGGAAGCTGCTTGCTATTTGGTCATTTGAATGTTATGATTTGGTATGCATTTTTATTTGGCGGACATTATTTTGAACTAGCCACATCGCTAAAATTTCCAAGTACGTAGCCTCATAACCGCTAAGTATGATTTTCAAATTTCCCCTAAACACCTTGGACATATACAAAAGTTGTAATACAATTTATTTACTTTAACATGGAGGGACAACAAGTTTGAAATTGTAGGAAGTTGGAAGGTCAAATAACAAGTCTTAAATAAAAAATTATACCATTCTTAGTCTTTCTCTGGAAAATTTTAATTCCCTGAAAAAGTGATGATTAGTCTAGTTTGAGTTAAATTTTTGAAAGATTTCGTGTATCAACTATGGACTAGATTATGTAAAAGGGAAAGTAAGATATTTGATGAATAATTTGGACTAGATCTAGTTCATAAAAAGTAGAATTTGTATATCTAAAATAGAACACCAAGTTAGAATGTTTAACGGGATAAAGGCTAAGTCACGCCACGCCTGACACGTCTGCAACCATGTAACCCGCGGTTAAAAAATTGTGCCAACGTAGTGGTACAGTCACGCCACTGTATGCGGTACGACTCAAGTAGAATTGGTATGACCAAAAGGCTACTTCCTAAAATTTTAGTTTGGAATGAGTTATTTTTAAAATTTTAAATTAAATAGGGCTAAAATAAAAAAATCCGACTATCTGTTGTCCAGTCACGGCTCTCCATGGGCTGTAGAATCTTGAGGGTCAGTGGTGCAGGCCCTGATCCTGTGCCCAAGTCCTGATCTGCTGACACTAGCCTATTCTTTCTGCAGCGTGTAGACCAGATGGCCCCAGTCAGAGCTGTATGTGCAAAACCACAGTGGATCAATCATGCAGGAACATCAGGGCCATAGAACACTGTAATCTTCAAAAAAATTCCATCCGCTTACATAATGCTGAATGCCGAATCTTATCTTCCTGAAAGGAAGCAGCATTCTAGTCACAACTTGTTCTGAATAGCCTTTGTCTCAACGAAATATGGCCCTAAAAGGGGCCGACTCCCTGCTTTACATTATGATGAGGTATACTGCACATATAAGCTTCCAAATTTACATTTGAGCCCCCAAATGACGGTGAAAATTATAGTTAGAACTCTTTGGCCCAATGCTCCCTCTTGCAACATGGGATGTCCCTGCCCTCCCTGATGGACCGTAGATGCCAGTGATGTCTGAACAACTACCTGAGCCACTGGCCTCTTCCAGTATTCCTCCATGTTCCAAGTTCCAATTGTTCAGTAATGAGGCGTCGAGGGTAGGTCCAAATGTGTAAACAAGCAAAGGGGCGTAAAATCAAAATTATGTGGTGCAAATTTTAACAGTTAATATACCAGCTTGCGCATGTCAACAAAAATATTAAGGGACCACTACCGCTGTAACTATTACTCTTCAAGTGGTGAGCTAGGAATCGGGGTTAAAAGTTAGAAAAAAAAACATGACTGGGCTAGCTGCACGGGAACAATGCAATGGTGGTACATCCGTACATGCTGTAATTCTCAAGTTTAACGGGACTACACATATAGTTTTTGGTATACCACCAACCACTAGTATCAACGATCTTTTTGAAAACTGGGCTAAACAAGGGTCCAAAACCAAATCTACACTTATTGATAGAAGCATCAGTATTGATATGGGCGATTTGGAATACTAAATGAAGTGGTCTTTGATAAATGCCAACCTAAATTTTTTTTGCAGGTACCGTTCAGGGAACGTATTGGCTTCGGCTCTGGGCCAAATCGTAACAAAGTGAGGGCGACCATGTGCTTCTAGTGTCATTGAGACGCACTTTAGAGATGACTGCTTTACGTTTTTTTCACTCTACAAGAATGGTCCTTTAATTTAAGACTTGATACTTAAGAATTATATTATTTCATAAATTGTGTGCTTTATAGTATAGCGAATGCTACTTGCTGTAATAATTGGGACCGGTCTCTTTTCCACGAGCAAAGGGTCAAGCCGAAGCTGTATCCATTATTAAAAAAAACGGGAGTACAAAGAACAAGCAGCAAAGAAGAGACCAATGTGTGAGGAAGGAGCATCGTCGGAGCAGAATTCTAAGGCTAATTAGGAGAGTATACATATAAGGCCAATCTTAATGCATAATTTTATGACACTGTTACCGAAACAGAGGATTTGATAACTAAGTCTGATGAGTGTCACATGGATAAAACTCATCTTTTGTCTCTCCTCAGTATACCTACGCTAAGTCAACAAAATTACTGACGTGATTTAGAATTTAATACACATAAAATTTAATACCCCAATGTACTATCCTCTGCCACATATTGTTGGAGGAGGATAATATGATGCAAGCTTTTAGACACATTATTGAAGAAGTTAACTTTAGCGTAATAATCTTAAAAAAGAAAATTTATTTAACCTAGCTAGCCGATCAAAGTTTATCCTAACAAAATAGAGTACGCCGGAGCACGAACGAAAAATGGTTTACAGCACAGTCCTCTCCCTGACTCCCAAATCAAAGCTTAACGTATTATTGTTCTCCTATACATGCCATGTACTGTAGCAAATGAGCACCTAATGCCTGATTGCATTCTTTTTCACTTTTATCTTCAACACATACACAAACACACGTGACAGGGATAACAGTCGCCTAGTAATCCGTATTTTAACCCAATTATTATTAAAACAATTTCTCCAAACATTCCTACTTGCAATCCAATCAGAAACCATGGCACGTGCTGCTCATTAATGCCAACTTTCCTTACAAGCCCCCCAAAAAAGGGCCTATTTCCTTCCACGCCCCTAAATTCTCTCCCCTTGTCGCTTCCAACCCCCTCCCTCTTCTTGTCTTTGCTCTCCGCCTCCAACGTCTCTCACTCTCTCGCACCCTTCCGGCCTCCACCCCGCCGCAGCAACCCTACCCCCGCCAATGCCGCCCGCCGCCCCCGTTCCGCCCCGCGCTCCCCGCCATCTCCGCCGTCGCCGCCCGCTCAAGGCCACGCACCCCGCCGCAGCCCCCTCCGCCGGTGGCGCGCCCGCCGCGGCGGCGGCGGCGGCCCGCGACCCCGCACCTCCGGTGGCCGCGCGGGCGGGGAGGGGAATGCCGGCGAGGAGAAGCCGCGCGGGGACCGCCCTCCTCCGTCAGGCGGCTGGCCGCGGCGGTGTGGCGGCTGCGCCCACCCGAGGAGCCCGCCGCCGGCCAGCGCGACGCCGCCGACGCCGCCGCCGCCCGCGTCGGGCTCGAGGTACGCGTCCCTCCCCCCAACCCCCGCTCCCCGTTAGACGAAAAAAAAGGCAACAGTTCGAATTTTTAGCTCGAATCAGCTGCTCCCGCTCGAATGCTGCCGGATCCTCGCAGACGGATCCAGGACGGACGGACGGACGGACGGACGGCGACGCTCTCCCCCATCAAGCATGCCGCCGTACTTGCGTACCCCCTCCTACCCGCCCTCCGTTCCAGCTCGTGGCGGCAAGTAGTTACTAGCCATTGCGGCGGCGTCGCACGGCGCTGCCGGATCGAAGCCCAGATCCCCATTTATGGCGGCGTCTCTCGCATTGTTCCATTTTTTTTCTTTTATATAAAACACGCCAGTTTCAGTGTAGCCGGGCGGCATTTATGGGTCAGGCCATGGGCGCGTTCCTTGTGACGCACACCCAAACACAATCCCCCTCATGTGATCTTCTCCGGGCTCATTCAATCAGCGGCGAGCCGTGCAATTATGCGCGGCACGGCTGTACCTTGCTAGGGTTCTTGATGTCGGAGTAACCCGCTTGTCTCCTGCAGCTACTCACCTGCTTGTGCTATGTGGGTGGCTATTTACTGGAGCCACTGCTGCGTGCTGCCACCTTACCAAGTGAGATGTTGGGTGTAAACTTGCTTGTCAGTCTAGTTTCCGCTTGAGTGAGATAGCATTTCTGGTTGCGGTGCGGTTGTCGTTCAGTTCCATGAACAGCAGATGTTGGTTTCAGAGGATGGTATGCTATTTGACTGATTCTCTTTGCTGTCATTTTTCATATCTGGTGACGAGATCTGAGTGATCCACTCAGTAGTCACCCTAGATTTATAGGCACACGTTCTTCATGATTCCTCTGGGCTTTGGCTTTCAAAGATTTGCTTCTTTATTATGAAGAAGTAACTGTAGGCTGTAACATCCAGGATGGGTAGATCTGGGGGAGCTATCTGAACTTCTTAGCCATGTAACAGTGCCTTGCTGCTGGGAAGAGATGGAAATGATCAATGCTTATTTTTGTTATGTTTTTCTTTTTTTTTACAATCAGTTGATCTTTCTATTGACTTGTTGGTTTCACTTACTTTTATGACAGCATATACCTAGACATCTACAAGCTCAGCTTCTGAGGAAGGATCCTCTTGGTCACCACCGTCATCGGAAGGATGACATTTCAAGCCCCAACTCTGTCCTGGAGCCACATAGTGGAGAACTACACAAGGTAAAGCTAGAAATCATTTGCTCCTAAATTCTGTTTTTGGTTCCATGCTATGAGCTAATTTAGTGGATTTAACTGTGCAGGTACATCTTCGTCTTGCCTCTGGCATGGAGGATGCAACAAAGTGGGAGCCTGTAAGCATAAAGAGCATTGAACCAGATGGTGCTTATGTGATTGCCAGCCAACTAAGTCTTGTTGAGGAACAGCAAGAGGGAAGTTATGTTGCTAACCTTGAGATGGAGCTTCAGCAGGCACGGGATAGGGTGAGCAAGCTAGAAGCCGAGCGGGTTTCAGCAAAGAAGCAACTTGATCACTTGTTCAAGAAACTCGCGGAGGAGAAAGCAGCTTGGCGGAACAGAGAGCATAAGAAGGTTCGAACCATTCTTGAAGATATGAAGGCAGATCTGGAGCATGAGAAAAAGAACCGGAGGCAGTTGGAGACTATTAACTTCAAACTTGTTGATGAGTTGAAAGAGGTCAAAATGGCAGCGAAGCAGCTACTGCAGGATTATGACAATGAGCAGAAGACTCGGGAACTCACTGAAGAGGTGTGCAACAAGCTGGTGAGGGAGATAGAGGAACACGAATCAGAGATTGAAGCCTTGAAGCAGGATTCTGTGAAACTACGGGGTGAGCTGGATGAGGACCGGAAATTGCTACAGATGGCTGAGGTGTGGCGTGAGGAGCGAGTGCAGATGAAACTCGTCGATGCCAAACTCACTCTTGAGGCCAAATATGAACAGTTGAGCAAACTACAAGAGGATGTCAAGGCTTTCATTTCCACTTTCAGCTCTTCCAAAGGAGACATCACAGTTGTTGAAGCGGCAAGCAATATTATACAGGCCATTGGAGCGGTCAGAGATGAAGAGATCGAATTCACATATGAGCCACCACGAGCATCAGAAGATATATTGTCCATTTTTGAAGAGCTGCGCCCAAGTGATGAAACTGGGACAAAGGAGACTGAACCGTGCCCAAAGCAAAGCTATTGTGAATCAGAAATCCAAGAAGGTAGCTCAACAGCTGATATATTTCTGGAAAATCAAGCGAAATTGTTCCCAGATGGAAGCCATTCCGATGAGAGCGAGACGGAAGATGGCAGCAGCTGGGAGACCATGAGCCATGGAGAGATGCAGGGCTCAGGCCACTCGCCATATGGAAGTGAACCTTCAATCAACAAGATCTTTGACAGAATTTCATGGACGAGTGGAAACGATTCCGAGGGTGGGCAAACCGACAGGCTGTGCGATGACTTGAGCAATGTGTACCTGACAGACATGAAACAGCCCGAGAAGAAAGAGTCGGCCATATCGAAGCTCTGGAAGTCATCCCCTCTGAAAAACTATGAATTCCGCGCCAAAGATGCTGCAGAGATGACAAATGGGAGATCATCGAGTGCAAGTCTTCCCAATGGTGTGCACTCAACTGCCAAAGGCTTGAATCTAGACATGGGAGACAGCACCCCAAGTACAGCGCAGTGGAGCTCACCGGACTCGATGAACAGCCAGCTCAACCGGGGTTTCAGAGGCTGCATGGAGCTGGTTCAGAGGCAGAGCCTCAAGGCGAAGCTTCTAGAAGCCCGGATGGAAAGCCAGAAGATTCAGCTCCGTCATGTGCTCAACCAGAAAACCTAAGTTAGAACTGCAGTCCGGTGTCCAGAAATAAAATTCCAAGCATTGGATTTTTACTTCATTTCTCTTGTGCATTGTAGAATGTAACTTAAGTTTCCTGTGCTTCGACATCATAGAACATATAGCTAGCTGTAGCCTAGTAGGCTGACCTGGCCATAGTTGATGCATCTGTCCAATGGTGGCAGTACATTTGACAGGTTATAGTGTCGTCCTTATGCATAATGTACCAGTAAGCAAGATGCATTGTTCAGACAAAATGTACCAGTAATGTAGAAGCAAACAAGTATTTTTCAGAAAAAATTGTACCATTATCGGTGAAGAATTGTAACACCGCTGAGAATGCGTTTTCATTTCAAACATCCAGGATATTAAAAAATGGATGCCTCTGCAGACACTGATGCATGGAGGTCATATAAATTCTGACAAACAAGTGCATGCTAGATCCAGTTGCTGAAATGAAGACCACAGAATACACTGCTTTCGATTTGCAACAGACAGCATCAAATTCCCAGCAATGTAATCATGCAACAGACAAACTTGCATTACTCGAGCTTGAATTTTGGAAACATTCCATGTTCCAGAATTGTTAGCCAGGTACATACTTTTCAGTTACACAACTATTTAACAGCTAGATTGCAAGTACAAGATTTCACACAAGTTTTTAGCAGTTTAATACAGCTAGGATCACACGTTGCTTTGCTTGTAGAGCTTCGTGTCCAACACCTGCTTCCCACACATTGCACACACTCCTGTAGAAAAAACAGGCAATACTATGATCACAATCAGGAATTTACTTATTATAGATCGCATCTCATGAAGTTGTTGAACTCTAATGGGCTGAGTTTCTTACCTTTTGAATAAGCGCAGGTGTGGCAATATTTAGCGTCCTGGTGCACCTGTTGCTTGCAGATTATACATTTGGTGTTTCCATAGGGAGTCCACCTGTGATTAAGTTGAGGTGCATAGAGTTAGACACATTCAATGGATATGATTTGAACATCTAAAGTTACAAAAAAAAGAACATGATGCAATTTCAATAGACAAGAAAAACATGTGTTGTTCTGAATCCATGGATACAGAAAACTCAGTTAAAATTTTAAGGTGCAGATTTCGACGCAACAGATTGTGGCTCCTGAGCAAACACACAGGATATAGATCAACCATGGTGACACAGTATTTCCATGGAAAATAAAACCTTGAACATAAGAACAAACAATAATATGAATTGAGTTAAAAAAACATAAATGAAACTGAAAATCTTGGTGCCCTACTGCTCCAAATCCATATGAAACTCTAGTTACCGCCTGTATTCGTCCTTTACTGAATGAAAACTCTGATTCCTTCTCCCTGCCTTTTCTACTCTTCCCCGTCAATTCCCACAACTAGTGATGAAAGTTGAAAGGTTCATTAACATGTCTTCCTATTCCTATTTTCACCCAAACAATAGTCAGCATAACCATTTCTTTAATAGCACCAAATAGGCGATAAAATAGCACCAAATGGTATACGCAGCATGTTGTGATCCATATCTGACACTTAATTCTCTGTCTACTCAGTTAAGAAGGCCATCCTGTACTAAGGACCTGCATTGAAGAGACATGACTCTCAGGGGCGGCTATGGCGGTAGCATTATCATACATCATGCAGCCGGGCCATGGTCCCAAATTGTCAAGAACAAGAGCTTGTACTGCCAAGCGCCGACATAATTTATGTCTGAAATAAAATCCTTTAGGTGTCCAAGTTCAACTAATCAAGCCTACCGGACTGTCCATTAAGTTCAACCAACAAACAATTTGTTCGATTGATTAGTTACTGTATATTATGTGGCTAGTAGAGCCATTGCGACTCTTGTAATTTGTCCTCTTTCTTAAATAGATCTGTTCAAGATAATTCAGCAAACGAAAACGCAAGCCCAAACAACAGGCAACAGCTATTGTCTTCTAGTTCACCACTCAATTCATCAACAAAAGCCAACCACCTCATCCAGGGTACCAGATCAACCTTGGCCGCAAGGAACTAGTGGTAGAGGAGATGGCTCTGTGGGGGATGCAGAAGGGAGGGGGGCCGACCTGTTCTTCTTGGAGAGGAGCTTGTTCTCGTTGATCTTGCGGCCGCCGCTCTCGTTGGTGTTGCTGGCGCCCTCCTTCCACTTGTCCGGCACGATCACCTTCCCGAGCTTCTTCTCGCCTGCATCCCACCAAACCCTTCTTAGATAAAAACAGAAGGGGAAAAACACACAGATCCCAGCACGGAACCTCTAGGGTAAAGACGAATCGGCCAGATTCGTAGGAGAATCATCTAGGAGTGCGGGGAGGGAGGGGGATCTTACACTTGGCGCAAACCATCCTCGCCGCCGCCGCCGATTTCTTGCTGCTCTTGCGGTTGGGATTCGGGAACCGGACGCGGGGCGAGAGGTAGGGGGAAGACGAGAGGAGGAGAAGGCAGTGGCGGTGGGGTCGGATGCGCCGGGCTTGGGTCGTGTTGGGCGAGAACTGGGCCTGACTAACTCATACCCTCTGGGCCCGATTCATCCAAACATTTTTCTCTTAGTTGGCCGAACTAGAATATGAAAGAGTCAATTACTCGTGAGCCATTATAAAAAGTTTTCGTTCCTCAATTGCCACGAAAAAAGTTTTGTCTCCCTGTGTAACACTGAGCTAAATTTTTGTTCCCCTCGGTGCCACTGTCGTCAGATCCGTTAGATAGAATCATCATTTGGGCCCACATGTCGGCTAAACTTGAGGTTAAGTGACCATTTTGTCCCTGTCCTCTCCCCTCCCCTTGCGGTTAAGTGACCATTTCGTCCCTGTCCTCTCCCCTCCCCACCGCTCGTCCTCGCCCGCCCGTACAGCCTCGACCCGGAGCGCGACAATCCTGGCCGCGCCGACGAGCCTCTCAACCCCTCATTCGTGGGGGGCCGCGTCGTTGCGGCCGTCCTCGGCCCCGCCGCCTCCGTCCACCGCCTCGAGGCCTCCTCCTCGTCCAGGGAGCCCCTCGCGCTCTCGCCCGCGCAGGAGGCGCTCATCGCCGTGGTTGACACCGAGGGGCGCTCTACCGCCGCGAGCAAGAGGGGTCGTCTCCTCGTCAACGCCGATCGTCTCGAGGCGGCCACCGGGAGGGGCGTCCTCGGGAGGATCACCTTGGAGGCCGGCGCCCACGTGCGCGTTGTGCCGTGGGAGGAGGCCGCGCTGCCGCCGCAGGCGCAGGGACAGTCGTCTCTGCCGGCGGTGATGGGTCCCCTCTCCATACCCCCACCAGATCCGGCGCCAATGGTCTTCTCGCCGTGGACGGTGCTGCCACGAAGTTGGGGCCGGCGACAACATGTGCTTCGCCACTCATGGTCTTCTCGCCGTGGAGCTCGTCGGCGCGGATGCAGCTGCGGATGCGCAGGACGGCTGAGTGAAACGGGCAGTGGGGTGGTGCGGATGCGCCATGGGACGGTCGTGCAGGCGGTGCGGGGCAAGCGGCGGCGTCGTGGGGCCTGCCACGGACGAGCAGAGCTCGTGATTGAGGGAGAGAGAAGAAAACAGAGAAGACTCGGATGACAAGTGGGGCTCACCCGTTCAGTTTTGGTCATCTCATCATGCGTGTCAACCAAATGAAATGGGAAGGGCAAGATGGAAATTTCATCCCTCTGTTAGCTTCTGTTTCACCTCAAATAGATGGTAATGGCAGTGAGGACAACACAAAGTTGGATAAGTGGCATGGAAGAAGAGAAAACTTTTTCCGTGGCAATTGAGGAACGAGAACTTTTTATAATGGCTCACGAGTAATTGACTCAATATGAAAAGCACAAGCAGTTGTGGAGACTCGACCTTTCTCGATTTCTCTCCCCCAGCTACAGGTGAGAGCGGCGACCGGGGGCGATTTCCGTTTCCCCAGTCGATTCGCCGCCACCCTTGCCTCTGGCGCTCTCGCCAACATCGGGGGAGGAGGGAGGACGGATGAATCGACGGAGAATCTGTATATACTCGTATCCAGTAGACTTGTGCTACGTAGGTTAGGGTTAGGTTACCCCGTGTCAGAGATGTGGTATGGGATCTTCTTTCTGGGTGGTGTCTGCAGCAAGCAACGGCGTGGATGCATGGCGGTTGGCTTCGACATCCACGACGGCTTCCCCGACTTTGCTATCGGCGTCGACTTCAGCGAGGAGTACGAGCTCGACAGATATAGGGTGTGTCTGGGCTTGTCTTTTGTTCCTCCCTCATCTTCTCCGGTGAGGCTGGCCACTATGGTGAAGATTTAGGGAGGTATGTCTACCAACTCGAGATGCCGGGTTGGGCTTCGGTTCCCACCTTTTTTGGTGGTTTTGCTTCCCCTCGGGGTTCGTCGTGCATCGACGAGATTCCTCAGTTTCGACGATGGGATGGCTACCAGCCATCTTCTCCAGCCGGGGCGTTCAGTGGGTACAAAGCAAGTCGTTTTCGACGAGCTACACAAGTCGGCATCAAAAACCTTTGTTGCTTCGCCGGAGAGGAGGTCGGCTTCAGGCGGGGTCCTCCGGCCGCCGGTGGCGAGGATGACTGGGAGTCTACAAGGACTGAGTTGTAATTCTTATTTCTTTCAGGGGTGTTCTTGTAAGACTTGAGATGTAACCACCAAAATCTTTATATGAAATATAATACCCAGTTTTCTCAAAAAAAAAGGTAGAATATGAAAAAGGCAAAACATGTATCGATATTTGTCACACTCATATCAGAGATCAGTCTGGTGGTTTGTTCCGACGAGGAACGCGGCAAAGCCGTTTATGTAAAAGCAAAAAAAATTGAATGAGTACTTAAGAGTTTTATAAGAGTTTACAACAGTAGTGTTGTATTTAGTGGTGTCATTTTTCATAGACCATGGGGCCATCCCTTCTTTTTAATACAGCGGGCAGCTCTCCTGCCGTTCGTTTCAAAAAGAAAAAAAAGAATGAGTTGCCTGCTTTAAGAATCAATATGCTACTTAGGCTGTGTTTCTTTGGGGCTGAAAATTTTTACAGACATGTTTGACCACTAATTAAGGGTATTAAATAAAATTAATTTATAAAACCGTACAAACTCCTAGCGTTAATTTGTGAGACCTATCTAATGAGATATTTGACCGTATGATTAGAGGTTGGTTATTGTAAGATTATTGTAGTAAATAATGGGTTAATTAGACTCATTAGATTCGTCGCGTAAAGTTACACTCATCCTTAAAAAAAATTTTGTAAATAGACTTTATTTAATACTTCATGCATGTAAGATTTCCCGGAGAAAAAATTTTTGGAAACCCAAGGAAACATGCCCATATGAACCAACCTGAGCACGGGCTGTGCTTGTTCAGGGATGTATGACCGAATGCTAAGTTATTTGCTTGTGGTACACCGTGTAATGCACTCTTTCTCCATCAAATTCTAAATCTCGTCGATCCCACACAAAATCACCACTGCCGACCACAAATATGGCGCGCACAAGTTTTCTAGTTTGCTACAAAATTCCGGTTCAGTTCTTGCAGTTTTACCTTTTTTTACAGAAAATCAATATAGATGCTAACACTCATACGTACGGACACAATACATGTACGTAAACCCTATCTTTAGCACATCTGAAAATTTGAGGATTAGGATAAGGCTTTGGCCGCTTAGACGAGGAATAGAGTGGGCTTTTCTCGTCGCAGAGTAGGGAGTGTGGAGATTGTGGGATTAGGATTCCCGGGTACCCTTAACAAAGAAGACAAAGTTCTAGGACAACTACTTATGGACTCCTAGGACTCTCACATTGTAACCAACTAGAAGACTTGTCAAGTAACATTGTCCCCTGGGATATATAAAGGAGAGCAAAGGTCTCTAGTTTGGTAGAGTAGACTACTACAGGCAATACAATATGCAATTCCCCGTATAGGACGTAGGGTATTACGCTATACTGGCGGCCCGAACCTGTCTAAATCCTTCTGTCTCGCGTCCTCGCGTTAACCATCGAATTTCAGGTCCGGTGATCCCCACAAATTCTCTACCCTAGGATACCCCTACGCAGGTATGCGATGGTAAAACATCGACATAGATAGAGCTGGTGTGGAGACATGGGCCTATGATGATAAGATTGCCCGTGTTTTTTTAGATACGTGTTAAGTTGAGGACAGTGCTTTACTACTGCTGCTTCGCATAGAAACCATCTCCGGCTCCTTACTATATCACAGGTCACTCTAAATCTTGCACATATACGAACGGTGACGATATATGTTTATTTATAAAATATAAGTTCATTCTAAGAAATATATATAGGATATCCAGACATGAGATATATAAATGGTGACGATATTAATTTGGTTTTCAGACTTAAGAACTTTTGGTCATCAGTAAGTAGATGTTTCTTCAAAAAAGTAAGAAGTAGATGTGTGACTTTTCGAGAGAGAGAGAACACATGTTGGAAAGAGGTGAGCTTCCCTACAAATGGAATGGATAGCGTTATGTATGGGGTTTGACTGAGGTAGCATCTATTTCAACGTCTTGTCCAATGCAGATCGGCGCGATCTAGACAAACTTTTTTTAATGGGATCTAGACAAACTATTAATTGTGAGATAAGTGAGAGTGAAAGCTATATAAGGTAGCGGCACACGATGACCTCCCTATGCACGGAACTATTGAAAGAGCACGATGACCTCACCTCCTTTTTAGTATTCGAAAATTTAAGATGACTCCGATCTAGAAAAATAATTATTTTGTTGAAGTTGATCCGTTCTTCATTGTTGCCTTTTCTGTGCTTGGGTTTATTTCTCTTTAATTTTTAATAATGGAAAGAGAAATTTAGGTCTATCTTGTAGAGTATCCATATGACGTGGCAATATATATCTTTTACCTTTTATATATATACCTAATAAATAAAACAAGTATAGACCTCTACCTAATTTTTTGGTACATCACGCTGCTCACGGTAAAAAAACCGTCGGGATTATGCTACGAATCCAGTTGTGATTTAAATGCAGACAAGATTTTATTTAATCTGCAGTCCACTTCCATCATTTTGATGAAATCTCCAGCATGGTACAATCCAATTACAGTTTAATTTTTATTAATATATATCTCTTTTGGACCCAATTTTATATCAATCTACACTAAATTTGCATGTCCTCCATTTTTGGCAATTAAATGTATTTTAAGCTTATTCCTAGCAAAATAGACAGAGAAAAAAACGTAGACTTTGTTGGTATAAAATAAATGATACATAGAATTATGATTATACAGCATTTTATTAATTGATATTTTGATTTGACCACCAATAATAATGTATGTAAACACGAACCATCCTCTATCGATGGACCATGTTTCGAACGAGTGAGCATAAATTTGCCAACATAACTGTGGATCAGAGGCTTGGAGACACGCATACACTCAAGTACGCAGGAATATCTCAATCCATGTATTCCCTCCGTACAGGGTTTAGATGACGTTTTAGACAACGACGCGGTCTACAAAACGTAACTTTGACTTCTTATTTTTACAAAAATATTTATTAAGAATAATAATGTATACTTTTTAAAAATATTTTTAAGACAAATCTATTCATATGGTTTTCACATTTCCAAACTCAACGAATTAAAAATTATTTATGATTTATATTTTCAATGTTTGACTAAAATCTTGTCCAAAACGTCGTCTAAATGCTATACGGAGGGAGTACTCATGTACATGCATATATATACAAGTAACAAAATCTCTTCATGTGGCATGAGATTATTGAGGTATACAATGCTAGACATAGAACATTGGGCTTCAATGTATATTATTAGTTTGTCTACCTTTCTGTTTCTTTATCTTTTAAACAGAAGAACGTGTACCACGGGTAAAGTGATCTACGGCTACGTGGTGATTCTTGTTCTTCTGTTACAGTATAGGTATATTTGCTATTCTTTATACATCAAACATCATCAAATGGTGTCCTCAGCTCCACTAGGAGCGCGCGGCGGCCTGATGCAACCGCAATTACGACTTATCACTAAGATTGCTAATTCTTTTGAACGCATTAAGATTTATTGCATCTGAAAACATCTGAGCTGGCGCTCGATCTGCGTCGCTAGAACTTGTTGCTGTACCAGAAGACGCCGTCCTCGTCGGGCTCCACGTAGATGCACTCCTTGACCTCGCGCCACACCGCCATGGCGATCGGCGTCGGGTCGAAGCGGTAGTACTCTCCGAGCACGGGCCGGATGGCCTTGGTGGCCTCGACGGCGTGGTAGTGCGGGATGGCCGGGAAGAGGTGGTGCGCGACGTGCGTGTCGCCGATGTTGTGGATGAAGGCGCGCCCGACGGCGCCGTAGTCGCGGTCGACGGTGGCGAGCGCGCCGCGGAGCCAGTCCCACCCCGCGCCGGCGGCGTAGCGCGGCAGCGCCGCGTGGGTGTGGTGGAGGTAGGTGACGAGCACCAGCCACGCGTTGACGACGAGCAGCGGCGCGCCGTAGACGCGCGCCACCCACCAGAAGCCGCGCGCCGCCGCGGCGACGAGGCCGGCGTCGGAGATGGCGACGTGGGCGCGCTCCCGGCCGCCGGAGTAGATGGGCGAGGAGGGGTCGAGGTGGGACGCCCAGCGCGGGTACGCGCGTCCCCAGGTGTTGAACACCAGGTACATGGGCCACCCGACGGTGAGCTGCACGGCGAGCAGCGCCAGCCGCGCCGCCGGGCGGTCTTCGCCCCCGTAGAGCCGCTCGCTGTACCAGGGGAGGTCGCGCCGGCGGCACGGCACGTAGACCTCGTCGCGGTCGAGGGAGCACGTGTGGGCGTGGTGGCGGAGGTGGGAGTACTTCCATGAGAAGTAGGGCGCGAGGAGCGCCGAGTGGAGGAGGAGGCCGAGCGCGTCGTTGAGGAGCGGGTAGTCGGAGAAGGCGCCATGGCCGCACTCGTGCGCGATCACCCAGACGCCGAAGAGCACGGAGCCCTGCGCCGCCCAGTAGAGCGGCCAGGCGGCGAGGTGGAGGCGGAGCGGGAGCGCCGGGATGACGGCGAGCGCGAACCACAGGAAGCAGCCGGAGATGGCGAGGTCGCGGAGGAGGTAGGCGGAGGAACGGAGGAGGTGTGGGCGTGGTGGCGG